>CM040472.1:16750543-16803642 GCA_022758105.1 Pangasianodon gigas | reverse complement strand
TAAGAGAACTTGTTTTATTTGTCCCACGCTGGACACTAAAGCAGAGAAACCGACAGAAGTGAATAAGCGACAGGATCTCAGTGGCTCCGCGGTCTAGATGGCTGTATTGCAGTTAGCTGACGGTGCTGTGGAGAAGATCGGGGCTTCATCAGGAACTGACGGCGGTGTGGAGATCAGGTTTGCAGGTACGCGTCTCTCACCAGAGGGACGTCTGATAATTGAAGCGAAGTTTCAGAAGGTATTTCAGATTCACCTGAGAAACATCGTACACAATATACCTGGAGGAACTGAAGTCAAGGCGAAATCACCAGAAAGTGGGGCACAGACTCAAAACTAAATTCTTGCTATTTTAGACCTTATATTTGAAAGAAATGCAGCAGATTGTTAGTTAACCCTTATCACTGTACTGGCCTGCAAATGGCCTGCATTCTGACCATGACAGCAGTTGCATACGTTTTCTTTCAAATGTACTCAAATAAATCTTTACCTAGTTTGTTTTAATATATTGCAAGGCATATCCCATTACAACGTGTAGCAATATAATCACAATAATATACGCACATCGTATCACAAAAACATTACACGCAGCTATTTATGATGTACATTAGTTAGTACACCTAGGCTGAGGCTGCACAAAAGGAATCATGATCATAATTTTTGTCTGCAATTAATGAACCATCAGTTGTGTTTATGCCGAGCTGATTCACTGGCTGATGTACAATATGGGCTTTTATTCATCATAAGTCAAAACATTTTCAAAGAAACAGGATGTTTCTGGAAAAAAGTGCACAAAAGTGCACTTCACTTACACATCTGATGACAGACTTTTTTCTGAATCATCCTGATTGATGAATTAATTGTTGACTTGGATTTCTAGGTAGAATTTAAGTTTTTTGGGTATTTTATTGTAACTTTGATTTGACAGAATTTACACTTTAAACATTCTCCGATTTGGCTGCTAATTCTCTCAAACACATCCCTAACCCTACAGCAAAACATCGCATAGACAACGGCAAAAACTCTAACTAGGTGTAGTTGTGCTCACGCTCAGGCACAGAGTCCAAGAGAGCAGGAAAGAAGTCACTTTAGTTTCTGTGGTTGGGGTAAAAGTGGAGTTGATGTAAGCAGACGGTTAATTCTGACTGGTACTCTACGGATTATAGTCCCGCCCACCTCGAATCGTCCAGAAGGAAAATTCAGAAATCTCTTGACTGGACAAAACATTATTCAATCTTTTGCAGTCAGTATTAAAAAGTTACTCACAGAGGCTTTAGATTATAGTCAAATGCTAATTATTAAAATTAATTCATAGGGGCATTATTAATGTGTTGGCTTATATATAATAGATGGTTTAGCATCAAAATATCCCTTTTGGTAAGAGGCAAGACAGTTTCTATAAAAATTCAAGTAAAAATGACATTTAAAAAAATCCTGTTTACTGATTAAAAATGACAAAGTGCAATGCAACTATTGCATCTCTAAACTAACTGCATTATTGTGATAAATAGTTACTTAATTACTGATAAAATAATCATATCATTCAGCCTTAACGGGAAGTCCAAAACATGAGTATACAGTAAATAAAAAGGATTAAATTCCTGCCCTTCTCTTGTAAAAAAATAAATAAATAAATAAAATAAATAAATAAAATCCAGATAATTTCAAGCTTTGTTCCCAGATGATTTTAAAACCTTTTCAGAGTTTTGTTTCCACCAATTAGTTAAAATGTTAAAGATCATAAGAAAGGAAAAATATAAATTCTGAAATGCATAAATGAGGTTGTGCTAGTGCAAATATTGAAGTATAGATCTCAAAAATTAGAAGGTGCACTCATTTACAGAATGGAAATACGTACATACATACGTATACTTTTGTATGAATGAATGAATTTATACACCAAAAAAACCTTTTGTAAAATGATATCAATACAAGACTACATGTCCTTATTATTTGCACTAACACAGCTTCAGTAATGCATACTTTATATTTTTTCTTTTTAATAATCTTTAAAAATTGTAAAAATGATGTAGAAATGTGCCTCTGATCTGTGTCAGCATGTTACTCAGAACAAGCTGAGAAAAAACAAAACCCTCTGATGTGGAAAAACCCCTGAATAACCAGACCACTGTGGAAAGGATACTCGTTGTAAAGCAGACTCGTGTCATCGATGTTGGTGTTGATGCCTTTGCCCAGCGGCACGTCCACTCCGTTCAGAGAGACAGTAGCACCGGGATCGGGGGCGGTCCTTCCCAAACCTATGAAGAGCAAATCAGAGACATTTTATTTACAAATTCTGTGCACCTTTTATTTAAATAACTCATTCAGGATTAAAACTGAGGTCTTACCCTTCACGCTGTGTTTCCCTTTCGGTAGTTTTGTGATGTGCGAAGCCTTTTTAAGTTCATGCCTTTAATAAGAACACACACAACATTCTCATTATAAAAAGCTGAACCACACACAGTACACACAGTAATAAGAGAAACGGAAATGGAAATGGCTTACATGTTGCCGAGAGCGACTTCTCCTAACAGAATGAGGCCTGTGGGATCCGCTTGGGACGTGTGGCAGTAGTTTGCACTCTTAGACACCATGTCAGCAAAGTATATACCTTTACCAAACATATAACCTGTCTATAGAGCACATGGGAAAGAAACAACACAGACATGGGCTTTAAAATGGAGTTCATCAATAAAACATATCTGTCTCCTGCAATCATTCATTTCCATTTGCATTGTTTTTCAACCTAATCTCTAAAAACGGACATTTCTGTGTACTGAGGGGAAAATATTTTCTGTTTTTTTTCTGTTTTACGCAATCCTATAGAAAGTATTTAATAAGTGCGTTTTTAGGCACAGTGGAGCTTCTAAGGTCGAGTTACATCAACTGCTTTTTCACTATCCAAGCCATCAGGTCAATAAATGTAACTAATTATAACGTCTGTTTTTAGAAAGTTCACCAGTACGTCAGCTGTGGCTGCATACAATCAAGTCACACAAGCAGCTCAAATTCTCTTGATTTTCTGTCTCCAAAGCTACAGCAACAGCTATAGCAACCTCTTCATCACCAGAGTTACACCAATGTTTATTTCACCTGCATCACTGATAATAAATCTAATACAGACAGCAAGCTAAGACTAGTTATTTTAACCAATATGAGCTACCAGATGTGAAAGCAGTTTTAAATCTGGATCACGTTAACACTTTTCTAATTCATTACCGCTGAATTCCTTTGTAAAGTGCACGTGAGAAAGTAGCTTCAGTTTTCATTATGGGAAAGAGTCCTTGCTGCAGAACCAAAAGTCCAGGGGGTGGAGCTGGACCTGATGCAACTCCTCCTATAAGCCTAAACCTGATGAGATTAAAGAACAAAAACACACTTATCCAGCCTGAAATGCACCAAGCCGTCTCCATTCCCTGGACTTATGGTTCAAATCCGCCCAAATAGGAGGAGCCAGATCAGGTCCAACTCCACCCCTGGACTTCTGGTTCTGCAGTGATGGGTACTTTGGTGCATGCACACGACAAAACCTTCAGGAAACCAGCTCTACAAAGACTTTCTCTCTCTCTTTCTCGCAATGTTTATTTACAGAGCTCACCATCTGCCCCTAGATTTCCATGCATCACTGAGTTCGGTTCTTTTCTCAGTACAGAGAAACATGTTGAAATTTTTGTCTCTGGTAATCACGCATACGCTACCGACACGTTTGAGTTCTCCATTAACATTCCTGCTGCTGTTATTCTGTGTATCATGATCATGTGCACCTCAGCACTAGTCACTGTCACTGGAAAGAACCGATACGTACCACAGGAGCCTCGGGCGGGGCGATGCGCAGACCCTGAGACAGGATGCCAGCGTAGTTGGTTGCGCGTGAGCCGTGCCACAGGAGCTGGCGGTTGGGTAAATCTTTGAAGGGGCGGTAACGCTGGTACTCACCTTCTCTGTCGATCTTAAAGATCTGAATAGACACAAAATCATGTTATCAGGATGCTGTGTTTAGTGCTGATTGGTGATTCTCAGTTAAAGCTATAACCTCTTTCTCACTGGAGCGCTGGAGTTATTGTTAGGACTCGAAAATACCTGCGAGTGTTGATCTGACGGGTCCAAGCACCATTTGCAAATAGCGCCGCCCAATTCGTGTCAGATTACATCCGAAATCAGACCATCATCAGACGTCTGTTTACAGCTAGTATGTTTAGCGGCGT
Source organism: Pangasianodon gigas (assembly GCA_022758105.1). NCBI lineage: Eukaryota > Metazoa > Chordata > Actinopteri > Siluriformes > Pangasiidae > Pangasianodon > Pangasianodon gigas. Next base: position 16,799,440 of record CM040472.1, on the reverse strand, counting down.
CTGAGAAACTGTTAATTGAATTTAACCCCACCCCTATAGATGACTACATCCTTTGGTGGTTGGACCCCTACAAAGCTACAACCTAAACTGATTTTTATTTCTTTCTTTTTTTTTTTTCTTTTCCCTGATCGTGGTGCTTCGGCACAGAATGTCAAGTAAAACTCACTCAAACGCATTCAACGTCAACTGAAGACCAGGGCCAAACACCAGTAATTAATGAACAGATAAAGAGCCATTATCATTATTTATTTATTGTGCAGGCCAAGCTTTTCATTTCACACTGGCCAGGATGTTGTTCATTTTTTGGAGCCAGGAGCTTCATTCCAGTGCTTTCCTACTACACGTGAGGAAATATGTCGTACAAACTGTCAGATTACTATAAACTTGCCAAATAATGTTCATTAACTACACAATGTTTAGTGTGCACGAAAACCGCTTTCCAAGAGGCGTCAGCTATTAGCACTTACAACACTAACGTTTTTTTCCCCCAGCACTCCATCACCACACATTTAGACACATATAGAGCAAAAACAAAGAATTTACAATACAGTGTGTGTTATATAACAGTCCAAGACCAAAATTTCTTCCTTTAAGTTTTTTCAAGAGCTCAAACCCAACAGACTTTATGTTAAACCACAGGAAGTAATGGACTCAAACATTTGAGCTGTGAACAACCAAAATACACATCTCTATACACCAGCAAATAAATAACACAGTGATGCAGAAGATGTCTGAGTACAATTTAAAGCATAATATATAAAAATACTTATTACTGTGCTGCAGCAAATGAGGGTAATACATGTGTGTATGTACTACATTTGCGATATACTGTATTTTAATACGAATATCTGTGTGTAAAAATGTAAACACTACATTGTAGACCTCCTCTTACCTCTTCTACTTCGAGTGTGTAGGTGTTATGCGTTGCAGCGTGTGTGTTCTTCACATACTGTTCAATAATCTGAGCTTCTTCTGAAGATTTATCCACCACCTGCACACAAGTCATCAACATCGGCATCATTATACAACTAGAATCCCACACTACGGTGAAGGGATTTTAAAGCAGAAAGCAGGAAGCAAACCTCAATCTTAGTTTTGAGTTTCTCGTAGTTGATGTCAATCGGGTCTTTCTTGTTGTCCTCAGCTCCGCCGCGCAGGAGACTGTACGCCACCTCGATGTCCAGCAGGTTGTCCAGCATCTGCACTTTAGCCTGTGTGAGCGAGAAATAGTCGTGGTTTTGTTTATTAAAATTATACACCACAGCGCTGTTGAATTCTCTAATCAGATCACTTGGGGTTTGTTAGCTCTTATAATCACTTTTATGAACGTTCCACAAAACATAAGGTTCTGCTGAATGTGTATTATACAGACACAACGCCCTTGAATTCCACTGAAAACTCTGCATTGTCAATTAGGGCCTTAATTTTTACAAAACAGATTTAATTCTTTTTCATACTTACCACTGCAACTATGACCATGTTGAACTGCAACTATGACCATGTTGAGATGTTGTGGAGATCATTATGTAATATGATAATTCCTATCCCATCACTTTATTAAGAAAGTAATAAAAGATCTTTTTTTTATTATTATTTGTAATACTTTTAATACTTATACTTAACCCTTTCAAGATCCGGTGCCTATTTTCCAGCCCTTTTATACACAAGTGATTACAGGAATCCTGGATCAAGGCTTTAACATTTCCCACGTCTCACCTGAATGTAGTCCAGGTTACTCAGCAGCGGAGGTTTCTTCATGCCGAAGTCGTGCGGAATCAGAGTGTAGAAACGATTGGACAGGTCCAGAATCCGAGCCTCTGAAGCGTTATCAGACACAGCCTGGCGCGGAGACAGACAGAATGATGAAGAATAATGCGGACAGAGCATTTTTGCAACATCACAGTCTCAGTATCGTTGTCTAATTTGCCAGACTGTCTGAAATGTTCACACTGACCTGCTGGACCTCGGTGAGGAGAGCGTATGCACTCTGAATCTGTCTCTTACTCAGTTTCCCCAGAGGCATCTTCTGCAGGTCGATCTGTTAGAAAAGAGTTACATTCACACAGAGTCAATATAACACAGCTGATTCTGTTAATCTAACTCAGAGAGAGAGAGAGACTGAGATGGCCAGAGGAAAAAAAGACAGTGAGTGAGACAGACAGAGAAACAGGGAAACAAAAAGCGAGACAGAGAAAAAAAAAAAGACAGTGAGAGACATATAGAGGGAAAAAGAGAGAAAGAGAGAGACAGACAGATGGAGAAAGATAGAGACAGACAAATACAGACAAAAAGAGTGAAAGACAGAAAGAAACAGAGAAAGACAGACAGAGAAAAAGAGAGAGAGAAAGAGACAAAGACAAACAGAAAAGGAAAGAGAGCAAAAGACAGAGAGAAAAAGAGACAGAGACAAAGAGAGATATAGAGAGAGACACAGAGAAAGTGAGAGAGTCAGTCAAACAGAAAGAGCAAAAGAAAAAAAGAAAGAGCACAAGAGTGAGAGACAGAGAGCGAGAATGAGACAAAGAAAGAGCCAGACACAGAGAAAGAGAGAGAGATACACAGTGAAAGTGAGAGATAGAGAGAGAGACACACAGTAAAAGTGAGAGATAAAGAGAGAGAAACACATTTCTCCTCCCAAGAGAATGAAGTAATCAACTGACTAACAAACTGGTGCTGAAGATGTTATAAATAAAGGTTTTCTTTGATCTCTCACTCGAGTCACACACCTCAAACTCCACCATGGCTTTCTTCATGCTCTCCACATCGAAGATCATGCGGATGAGCTCTTGTACTGGTTTGGCGAGTTTAGACTTGGTGCCGCTGCTGGCTGTCAGCTTCTTCACCGCTTCCTCATCCTTCAGAAACACACACACACACACACAGAGAGAGAGAGAGAATTATAAAGATTAAACTATAAACTCACAGAAATTCCTACACACACATGGCTTTGAAAAGAGCTTTTACACTTGATCAGATGTACCACAAATTGACATCAGGAAAAAAATTACACACAAAATGTTCCAAAGAGACACCGAAAAGGACACACAAACTTGACGTGCGTACCTGCCCATAATCAATCTCCAGGGGATAAAATTTGTTGGGATATTTGGTGAAGCTGCTCGAGGTCCAGGAGTTGCCCGTCTTTTCCTCATACACACTGCGGAAGTTATCCATGGCCGAGTTCTTGTCATAAAACTTCTCCAGTTTGTTTCCTCCGATCGTGGTTCCTACTCGACCCCAGGACCTGAACACCCAGTACCTGAGAGCAAGAGACACCACCACACAATAAAATGCACTAATTTCCACTAACAAACCAGACAAATTACCCATAATCCACCACGCTGTGACTATTTTCTTCACCAAGCAAGCCGTGCTCAAGCACACGTGATCAATCTGGTTAACCTTCTAACCCAGTTATAAACAAACCCAACAGTTTTTTTTCTCATTTATTTACCCAGAGTAACATTTTCTTCCTTTTATTTAGCTTGATCTTACACGAACAAATCCCAAACGGCTTCCTGTTCGCTTTGCTTGCGCTCTACAAAGGATATACCATAACGGAGTGCAGCGTCCTACTTAGTGAGTAGTGTAGAAAGGCATTTGAGGTTCAGCCTCAGATACACTGCTTCTTAGCTCCTTGTTTTAATCATGTAGTCTGGTAAAAAATTGCACTCCAACAGCTTTGCATTGGCATGAAAAGTATTGGCACCCTTGAGCTTGGACATGTGCGCTGCCATTAAACCAACTGCAGTGTCTCGTGTTTAATAATTCATGAGAGAGAGAGAGAGAGAGAGATGCAGCATGTTAATCTTATGAGACATGACTGGTTTTATTTTGAGTGGTATTTTACTGCTTGTTCCTTTCCAGTGAAACTCTGACCATTGAGAAGCTCTGAGCTGACCATTGGAGAAGCGCTACAATAGTAAATAACTGGATTAGACAGAGAAAACACAAGCACAGACAGATCAGATGGTGTGACACACCCAGTGCTGTCCCTCACCGTTTCTGTACGTCGTCCTCCAGAAGCTGGAGTTTGTAGTAGGAGTTTGTTCCCCGGACGATGTCCACCAGCCCCAGTGTAGCGCTGTAGATCTTCCCGTTCTGATCCAGCACATGAGCACAGTCCTCCAGACCTGAGCAACAGCAATGCGTTATTTAAACCAGGATACAGCAAAACACTTTGAAAAGAAATTACCAGAATCAAATGTAAAGAAAACTAGGAAAGAGAGAGATTATGTGTATAACCTGAGTCTGGATCAACTGCTGCTCCACCTTTAACCGTTAGCTTCATCTTCTTCGACTTGCTGCCACCTGAGAAACCAAATGACCAAAAATAAACAAATATGTTTTAGCTATTATTCAAATTTACAGACAAAACCATTTACAGACAAAACACACACTTATAATTTTTTTCCTGACCCGTGTCACTTGATGAAGGAAAAAACAGACTCCAACTAAATTCATGTCATATAAAATTATATGCAAATTTTGTAACTAAACATTTAAAATTTATTTATCAATTATTTATTAATCATTTAGTAAAGTTGTGTGTAAATGTTTTTGTGGCAAAAAAATAATAATAATAATAATTTTTTACAAAAGTTTTGCTTATATCCACAGCACAGCTAATTTACATTTAGCCACACCCACAAAACTCCATAAAAGTTCGCAGGGAGCTGAAAACAACTAAATGACAACTAAATGGTGAAAAGGCTGTTTAGAAGCTGATTATTTTCACAGTTTGGGTCTTAGTTGATGTAAACACATACTGCTCATGTCTGTGGCACTAAAACGTTACAGGCTCATTCATATTCTAACGTATTTTATCTTTGAATGTACGTATTTAAGATACAAACGATGCCCTGGAACTTCAGTGACACTCTAAACATTAGAGTCTAACGTGAGACGTGTGAGAAATGAAACCATGGCTCTAACCCTCGTCCTCTTTGCCTTTCCCTGAGCTCTTGGAGGCTCCGCTGGATTTGGCGGCCGCTGATAAAGCCTGGGCCTCGAGTTTGACCTCGGCGCCCCACGGCGAGATGCCGTGCAGGGAGATGAGCTCTCGAAGTGCCTTGCCTGAAGACTTAATGTCAGTCAGGAAGTCTTCAGCAACAACACGCACGCCGGCGTCCCTCACCTCCTCCATCTTCTTACTCATCTTTTCAACTTCCTCTGAAATACAACATGAGAAACATGACCTCTGAGAGAGCCATCTTTCACACACTCATATCCTTTACAGAGTTTACAGAAGACAGGAATCTCAGTTTAAGCAAAAACTTAAAAAAGGGGGTGGTGTTGTAGGAAAATAATCAGTGATGGAGTGGTGTGATGAAGCGCAGTAACTTATCACCCCAAAGCTGATTATTTTCCTATAACAGCACATCCATATCCCACAGCTTGTCATGTTACTGAGAAATCACCCACACAATAACATAAGGTTATAGCTTTGACTGGTACAAAGCACTGACACTGGAGACTCCTTCCATAAATGGTCCATATTTAAAAAAAAAAAAAAACAAACTCCTAATATATCACCATATCAGTGATTCTACAATTTTCGTTCTGAAATAACGTGGTTTTTTTTATTCGTTTATTATTAGACACATCTCTGTGCATGTTGTTACTTAATACAGTACATCGAGCACATTCATATAAACCTGTGATTTGCAGCTGCACTACTGTCAAAGCCGCTGTTATAGAAAATTAACAAACACTTTCTGACCAATCAGCATCCAGAATGCAACAGCGTTGCAGTTAACTGCAGTTTTTTTTTTTTTTTTTAGGTAATGTGATGTTAATTATGATTATTTTTAATTGGCATTTTAGCAGGACAACTGGTGCACAAATAAATGTGGATTTGAAAATTCCTGGCTTATCGATTCTCTCACACACACTCTCACACACACACACACACGTATACAATCACTCACTCCTGGAGCTGAGGCAGAACGTGGCTTTATTAACAGTGCCGGTGATTTTTCCTCCCAGCTCCTCCACAGCAGCCTTCAGCTCGTCCTTGTTCTTCCTCAGCTTCCCCACGGCCAGCACCTTCAGCCCGGTCAGAGGCTTATCTGCAGAGACCCAAATAATGTTCAGCTGGTAACAGAGAGGCACAATAGGTGTTTACACTGGGACAGAAATCTGTCTGAGGTCACCCTGACACAATTCTGAACAGCTTTTGAGTACACCGATTCTCACAACACAGCTAGTGCTTGAAATAGGTGAGACTGACCTGTGGGCACTTCTGTAGGGAGCTCGGTGGGAAAACTGGAGCTGGAGGTGCTGGAAGCAGCCGAGGCAGAAGCTGAAGCGGCCGTGGACGATGCAGGAGCAGCAGCAGGAGGCTCTTTGGGGAAAACACGGTCCTGACGCTTAAACTTAAACTTCTTCAGGAAGGGAATTTCATGAAACTCCTTAAAAAAAAAAAATACAAAGAATGAAATCAGAGCAATGTAACAGCAAACTCCATTACTAAGCTGTACCTGCACGTATGTTCATCTAGTTTAAAAAAAAACCAAAAAAAAAAAACAACATTTTCTTTGCACAAAAGCATGAAAATCTATACTTTGTACACAGGAACTGACCTTCGGAGTGACCCAGTCTTTACGGTTGGGGGTCTGAGTCTTGAACACACACTTTGTCCAGGCAGAGATGTCTCCTGTGCAGTAGTAGGCATCGCCCTTGAACACGAGCTGACCCTGACACGTCTCGCAGGGCTTCAACGACCCGAAAGCCATGCAGTCTGATAGACGGTCCAAGATCTGTCGATCGCACCGGTTCACAAATCAGCATGATCATGATCTCAAAGCAGTTCTTTGGAAATCCAATGTGTGTTACACGTGCACAGTAAAAATATGATAATTATCCGATTACGGAAGCTACCAAATTATTCATACTAGATTAAATCCATTCCTCAATGTTTAGTTAATCATTAGTTATATTTAGTAAAACCGTTAATCTGATAGTCTTCCTTACACCACAGCGCTGTTGAATTCTTGATTCTGATTGGTCAGCAGGTGCTAATTAATTTAGACCAGTCAGTTAGAAATTTTGGGTTTTATTAATTAAAAAAGAGCTTTGGGGAGACAACTGTATATAGTTGCTATAACGTACGTGATAACAGGAAGTGACTTGTTTCGTGGACGATCCCGAACGTTAAATGTAACTATAAAGGTATAAAAAGTATTTCCACCTTATTTACTTTTAAAAGGAATGAGACATTGCTGTGGTACAAGAGGAATAAATCACTCCCAGATTTGTAAAACTGAAAAATAATCAACATCAAGGTGGCAACGGTAACGCCGCTTCATCACACCACCCAGTCGTTGATTATTTTCCTATAACAGCATGACACAGAGTGGGTTATTCTTTACTTATTATACACTTGAGCATGTGTATAAACATAACCAGAGAGAAATGAGCAGCACGTCTCTGAAAAACACTCCCAGATATCTGGCATTAAAGTGACTTCATATCACTTTAATAAAAGTTTAATAATTTTATTAAAAAATTAATTAATTTTCTCTCATGTCCTTTTTCTTCTGCAGGTGTGTATATTTACTGTGCATGTATGAGCTGTTTAGAGAGAGGAAAAAAACACTGATTGAATATTGAGATTGTAGCTCTGGAGTTTCCCCTCATTAATACATGACTTAAAAGCATGTAAACAAGTTAGAAGAATAAGTGGCCTAAATATATATATATATATATATATATATATATATATATATATATATATATATATATTTTTTTTTTCCTCAGATCTTACGTTGGATTCTCCTGAGGGAACGTCCTGGCTGTTAGCGATCAGAAGCTCCTTCATGTCGTTGGTCGAACAGTATTTCTTCAGCTTGTCTTTAATTCCCCAAATCAACTGGCTCTGCTCCTGTAATCAACCAAAAAACAGTGGGGAAAACATGAATAAACCACACAGGATTTCTGAAAACGCTAATGCATGAACAATAAAACAGGATTTAATTTGTTCAGGCAAACAAATTAAAATCAGGAAACCTTTTGTTCAGACGTGTATGTGTCATGCAACCCGGGAGAACACTTATACACAAAGTAAAATGTTTATTAAAAAAAAAAAAAAAAAAAAAAAGGTTCACAAAACAAGAAATGAGCCTGACTAAATAAATAATGTCAACTCTCATCTCAAGTTCACACCTTCAGCCTCATTTCCAGTTGTTTTTTCTCTTCTTCCTCCTCTTTCTTCTGCTTCTTAGAAACTCCGTCTCCATCAACAGTGTCGGCTTTCCTTTTCCTAATTAAAAAAAAAAGAAAAAAAAGAAAGGAAAACATAATTCCGTCTCAGATTACGTATCCAGGCTATTCATTTTTTATTTATTTATTTTTATTTATAGTGGACTGGGTTAGTAGACCGTTAATATAGTGATCACAAGCATTTTTGTCATGTAAATAAAATAATAATAATAATTTTAATTAAAATGAAAAAAATTCATAAATATTTAACACTGAAAAAGAAAAGAAAATCATTTAAAATCTGTGAAATTTTTTTACATTTTACAATTTCTACAAGATTTTAACACATCAGATGCCTCCAGTCAGTTTGTAATAATAAAAATTATTATAAAAATGTATCACGATATCCATGACATCTCAGAAAAACAGTGTGTGACAATTTTTCATGATATTGATATCATCGATATCTAGCCCAAAACGGGGACTCATTTTGTTCAGCTTGACGCAGGTACGATCAAAGACTTCAACAAGAAATTATGTTAAATAAAAAGTTTTTATATTTTATATAGGTCATTTAAGTCCGAGTTAAATGTGAAAACTTTAATAAGACAACGTGAGCATGCACATTTATCAGTGGAGCTCATTAGTAGCTCAGCGGTCAGGTCTGAACATGCTCTTCTGACCCGTGGGCAGCTTTCTGATGGACATTACTGTCTAATTAAATCATCTTTCTATAGACGAGCCACCTATGGGACTTCCCATTCCATCATCTTACCCTACTTATTACTCCTTAGACAGGTCACTAATGACTCCACGGATATACAGACGGGCACCCGAGGACCACAGACGACCCGGCAGTGGAAAAAACCACACAAACAAAGGAACCAGCGAGTCTTATATAAACCCCTAAACGTATACACACACACACACACACACACATGCAGGTTAGATGACTGAGCTATAGAGTGCCAGAGACGCAGATGTAGAAAGGATATTTCTCAGTGTAATGGAGTGTAGAAATGATACAGCACAAGCGTAGAGAAATGCTGCAGTGACGCATGTTTCTTCTGGAGAAGTTTCTGTGACACTGCAACAGCGATCGCGTAAGTACAGCTAACACTCTGGAGTAAATCATCTTAAAACTGGTGCGTGTGCGTGTGTGTGTATGTATAGGCTACACTCGTACACACAATTTTTTCTGGCAGATCTGATTCCATTTTCTGCCATCTGAACCACACAAAAATGTGTTTTTGTTCGGATTCACGTCACCTTTGTATTAAGCATCAAATCTGTTTAAATTTTAATTTCTCTACATGAGACTAGATGAAGCTCAGCGAGTCTACGGAAGAAAAAGGGGAGAAACAACGTGGGGAAAGCTGTGACTTTTCACTCATCATGTATATCACATGACTTTTGCAGAAATTGAAGATCATGCGTTTCTTAGTAACACTAGGTCCTGATTCTGAACGTGTCACTTTAGCTAAGTAGTGTCAGATTTACACAAAATGCCTGTGTAGGCTGTTTTTAAACAAATTATAAATGTCACAATGTCATGTTCATGCTGCTTGTCATAATATATTACAGGTGAAATTAATATATCAGTGCCTTCGAATACTAAATCTCCTAAACAGAGAAAACTCTGTGAATGAAATTAGCCTTGTCTAGCTAGCCAATTTTTTTTTGTGAAACAGTCCAAACTAAATCAGATTTGGTCACTGATACATTGCAGCACGGACAAATGTTTTTATATTTAAAAAAATAAAAATCAGATCCGCTCTGCTGTGTGAACAAAGCCATATTTTTGTCATTGCTCTAGGGCTGGGTGATATCACGATGTAACATCAATAAATTATGCGACAATACACTTTTCTGAAATATTATGGACATTGTGATATCCTTTTATTAAATTGTATTAAATGTTTTTTTAGATAATTACAGGTTGACCAGAAACAGTGGATATTGATGTTAAAATTCTGTACTTAATCTTTAAAATTGTACAATTTACATTCTTTCTCTTTTTTAGTGTTACATGTATTTTTAACATGAAAATGTTATTTGCTTAAATCTAAGAAATTACTAGAAACGTATTCTTATATATTACTTTTTTTAACGCAACGCTGGTATTTTGCTGGCAGTTTGGGAGCAAACCTGCGTATCGTGTTGCTTGTCATGTATCGTTGAACTGCCTTCGAGAATTGCGAGATGATATTTGTTATATCACCGTGTCCTACATTGTACTCTGAGATATAACACTTTAAAGCCAACTGTATGTCCTGTGTTACACATCACATGCATTACTGTGTTCAGTAGTCATAGATTATTCTTCAAATTATGCTCTGATGCTTCAATGTTTTTATTTTTTATTATTACTTCTCTTTATTATTGAAAAGGGAGTCAAAAAATTTCAACAGGTTTCAATATTAATGTATATAATAATAGTAATTACTTAATCACTTTCTTTTTATCACTAAACTCTAACTTACCTTCATGATTAAACTGTAGTAATAAACTGTAAACTGTTAAATCTTTATAAAAATGGAAACTTTTCTGGTCAAACCTTTAGATACTTTTATTTTCTCGGCTGAAAACTGAACCTGTTGTTTTTGGCAGCAAATACGCTGATGCATCGCTAATTATTATGGCATATTTAAAAAAAAAAAAAACAAAAACAAACTCTGTGTGCTCTGTAATAACTATTTTTTCTTTACAGTGCATAATGAACGACTCGGCCATCAACACCACCCTCTCACCAGCTCTGCTTTATTTAAACACCACCGTCCTGAACATCACCTCTTATCAAAACAGCAGCCTTCTGGCCGTCACTAATGCCACAACGTCATCCACATCGACTGTCACTCAGCCACGCCCACAGACTAACGCCACTTTCACTACTCTCACGACTCTCACCACTTTAACCACGACTCCCGCAGGAACGCCAGCGTCCATTAATGTGCCCTACATGGCGGCGGAGCTGGTCATCGCCTTCCTGTCCACTGTGGGCAACCTGCTGGTGTGCGCCGCTGTGGGGTTTAATCGGAAGCTGCACACGGTCACTAATTACTTCCTGGTGTCGCTGGCGGTGGCAGACGTGTGTGTGGGGGCGCTGGCTATCCCCTGCGCCATCATGACCGACCTGGGCATCCCGCGCCACAACCTGTACCTGTGCCTGCTCATGCTGTCGGTGCTCATCATGCTGACTCAGAGCTCCATCTTCAGCCTGCTAGCTGTGGCTGTCGAGCGCTACGTGGCCATTTTCATGCCCTTTCGCTACCACAGCACCATGACGCCACGCAACGCGCTGCTCGTCATCCTGATCACATGGGTGCTGGCTTTCCTCATTGGCCTGGTTCCACTCATGGGCTGGCACAAGACTCCGCCCGGGGACGGCTTCTGCTTCTTCGTCAGCGTGGTGGAGATGACCTACATGGTGTACTTCAACTTCTTTGCGTGCGTGCTGACGCCGCTCATCGTCATGTTCCTGATCTACGCGCAGATCTTCCTCACGGTGAAGCAGCAGATGCGCAGGATCGCGGCGGATCGCGGAGGCCAGGCCAACAGCGAGGGAGCCACCAACATCAAGAAGGAGATGAAGACGGCCACGTCGCTCTTCCTCGTGCTCTTCCTCTTCACCGTCTGCTGGATCCCGCTGCACATCATCAACTGCTTCCTGCTGCTGTGCCCTGAATGCTACGTGCCCCTGCCCCTCCTGCTCACCGCCATCATCCTGTCGCACGCCAACTCGGCCGTCAACCCTTTCCTCTACGCCTACAAGATGAAGTCGTTCAGGGAGGCCTTTAAAGGAATCTTCCTGTGCTGCAGAGGCAGCGGCGAGGGACAGGATCACCATGACGATGGACGCGTAGCTACCATACACAAATCCTGAACTCGCACTTTTGTCATGTAATCTATTTAGCAAATAATGACTGAACTGAATGTCCTCTTCATCAACTGTATCACTGATTGAAGATTTAATAAAGTTACATCTAGTTTTTTAATCATGGATACTGTTTGTACTTTTTTTTTTAAATATAATATACATTTTAAAACCATTTCTAGTTCAATCTATAAAAATCTGTGTTGGACTCAGAGCTAAAGAGACACAAGAGGCTCTGATGTTCCAATGACAATATATCAAAATATTTTGGTTAAAAATGTACGCCTACGTTATTTGTGTTTTAATTAACTTTTAATTTACTGTAATTATGATTCTGTTTGTTTCATTAGTCAAGACATCCAAGCTTGCTAAGAAGCATCGTGCTACATTCCCAAAAAAGAAAAGTGGGTAATAAAAAAAAATGCAAAGCAGTGTGAAAATTGCTGAAATTTCTAAATAAATAAACAAAACAAAACAAACAAAAAAAAAACTAATTTTACATACATTTTTATAACTATATCTGCTTGAGGCGTGAAGCAGAGCAATGCAATGGGACAGCAAGGGAAAAAAAAAAAGATCCTGAGTCTCTACCGGTGTGAAATAGGTCTGACAAATTCCTTTCAAATGCATTCAGATGTTTTAGCTTAAAAGATTGAATATTTACATATTAACATTTTATAGTAACAACGAAAAAAATAAATCAGTAGCACTACACTATGACTTTGTCCAGGATAAATTACAGATCATGAAAATTGTGTCATTTTCTTAAATACGGAAAATCACGAGGAGGCCATGTCATAATTTCATCAGTAATCAAACACAACAATGTTGCTGTACAAAAAAAAAAGAAGAAAGAAATACATACCTAACAAAAAAGTGTTAAAAATATTGTAACCTCCTAACATTAGATTTTTCCTTATTTTATTTAAATGAATGTATTTATTTAGCACTTTGGGGTTTTCCTGTTGATATTTAGCTCTAGTTTTCATTTCTTGGACAATTCATGTAAAAATCCATCATCTACAAACTCGTCTTCAAATAAGTAATAGATATTTTGAGAAATTTTTGTACGTGAGCAAAACCAAAAATGAACACAAATTTAATAATAGAATGTTAACACTTTTCTTGTCAACTAATCAGAGCGAGGGTATTTTAAGAACTACAATTGAAGCAAATTTAAAATAAATAAATAAAATACGCAGTTAGACGAACTCAAGCCAACTTGTAAATAGTTTCACATTCACTATTTTTGCTCACTACAAAGTCAACGACGCTGAAAATACTATATAGTGCACTCCGACTAAAAAAAAACAGTGACTTCATTAAAAATCTGTCAAAAACGACTAAAATTTCAACTGAATTCTTTCTTTAATTGGAAAAATCTATATATAATTTAAAATAATTACATTTATTCAAAACCTTTTAGTATATCAAGAGACACGGATACTCGTATAAAACTGAGCCCAAATGTTCTACTGTGAACTTTTATCTTTTTATGCTTAGTGCTGTGAGCAACGCACAGTAAAGTGCCACTGCCTCATTATATCGACTGAAAGAGGTGAAATCAGAAATTCGGGTTTTTATGGAAGTGTTTGTGACTCACCCCTCAGTCTTGACAGTGGGGAGTCTCTTCTTCAGCTCCTCCTGGTCCTCAGCACGCAGAGCGGCGAAGCCTTTGAGCTGAGGCGCGCTGTACTCGGGTTTGAACACCAGCTCCTCACGCCGGCTCACGAAGCAGCCCGTGTGGTACCAGCGGTCGATCAGGCCCAGCTGAGGCTTCTCCGGGTCCACCGCTTTCTTCGATATGCGGATCTGGTCCTGGAATTAAAGGACCACAGGGAATGCACTCAGCAGCATGGCTCACATTCACTTCTTCATCTGCGTCTCAAGCGGCGTATTTTGCGTACTTTTAATATGAGTTGTGTATAAACATGGGGCAATTCAGTGAGATGTCATACAGTATAAAGAACCGGCAAAAATAAAGTGGAATGTTGGACAATCGCTCTTGAGTAGCTGAAGGGGCGGAGCCACCAGGAACCACTACGGTTTAACTTTCACTGAATGCCTCGACGCATTGAGCGACAACGCTGCTACACCAACTCTAAACTGAAATGGATGATTGTGGTACTGGTCAATGGCGTAAATTACCACCAGAGACGGTTTGAATACAGACAGCCCACTGCACGCAACATTCGACACGGTGGATGTATTACGCAAGTCCCGCTCCTCGGCAAAAAAAAAAAAAGAGTCAATCACCACCTTCTTGGTTAAGAAGTCAGCAGAAAAGTCTAGCCTATCAGATTCTTCCACTGAAATAGACGACTGTTTCTGTACTGGTCAATGTTGTAAATTACCAGTAGAGAAGAGTAAAGATAGCCCATTGCTTTACATAAGAATGGGGCAGCACACAGCGCATGACATGGTGACTGTCTTACATTGTCCCACCCACTATTAAAAAGAGCCAATCACCCTGTTTGTTAAGAAGTTAGCAGAAAAGCCTAGCCTATCAGATTCTTCCACTAGAACAGTCGGTTGTTTCTGTAGAGCCTGTTCTGTTACTGGTCAATGATATAAATTACCAGCAGAAATAAGAAAGGTTAAGATGTTAGCAGAAGAAGCCTGGCCCATCAGTTTCTTATAGTGATTCAGTAATTAGAGCGACCTGAAATTTTTTTGGTTTTTCTGTGTTGAGACAAAGACCACATGTTATTTATTATTCACACCATTTTCATTTTCATCAACAATCCATTCCTGGCTTATGCGTCTCTCTCCATTCTCCATGGTGTCTGACTGCAGGACTGAAAATAACTGCCCAAGAAAGAAACTTGCCAAGATGGCTACCGAGAGCAGGACTTTGGTAGTACGCAGTATTTTGGCATTTTTGTGTACTGCAATATGTTCAATCTGAGATGTACTACATACTCAAGTGCACCATTTGAGACACAGCCATAGTTTCTGCAGCAGTGGCATGTTTCATGAACGTGCAAGATAGCCAAGATACTAGTGTTACATTACACTCTTTGCTGCCTTTATTTTTTTCTGCATTATATCAGCCAGTAATACTAGTAAGACTAAATAAAGGCACACACTTGTTTCGTACCTTTTCGATTTTCTGATCACAGCCCTTGCAGGTGCTCCTGTTCGATTTTGCGTACTCCACGGCAAAGTCATTCAGCGACTTCTCTCCTTTACCTGCTCCTTTACGGCCAGCTTTACCTGACAGAACAGGTGGCATTATAACATAAAGGAAAACATTTTGATTTCATAGTTTAACTCACAGATTATGAAACTGCTTTTAAGCTGTTTATTGCTTTAAAAAAAAAAAAAAAAAAAAGCTTTTGCAGAGGTACACATTTTCCCAAAGTTTCCCAAAATTTAGCTGTGAAACCATATAAGAGCTTTTCTTTTTTTTGATGAATAACTATTGTATCATAGTATATTACTATGCAAAATATATTTGCAGACTTTTGTTATAATTGCATATATATTATATATATTCATATAATTGAAAACACCGCACCCTGACTCTTATTATACTTGTAGATATTTGTATCATCATTAGTATAAACCTCTGGGTTCATTCTGCGATTCATTTCTGTATTTATCTACCAATTACAAGCATTAGGTTAATATCAGACTAAAAGCATTCAGAAAGGATCGACAAACAATACACTCACCTCCAGCAGCCCCTCCGCTTTCGATGGCCTTCTTCACTTTCTCCTGGTCCTCCCAGCGGAGATCGGTAAAGCCCGAGATGTCTGAAGTCGACTGCACGGCCGCGCGGAGCCAGAAGCACGAGAAGTGATGCCAGTGGGGCACTTTACCATCAAACATGGGCGACTGTGAAGAAACAAGTGTCAAAACGTCTTAAAGAGAAAAGTGCAAAGTGAAAATGAAAGTGCTCATGATGATGATGATGATGGACCAGTGTGCTTAATACATGCTGCATATTTTGTGTATGTACTGCATTTGTACATTTTTCTTTCTTCTCTCTGTCTTCTTTTCCTTCCTCTTCATCATCTTACGTACTGTAGATGCTTTGCATTGCACAGCTATAGAGTACCTGAGCCTCAAAACAAGCATCATCAAGCAAACTCGATGATGATGATGATCGATGTCACAGAATAAAGATTAAAGCAGTCACCTCAGAGGTGGACAAAACGACTTTATTAGATCACAGCGCATGTAAAAGCTCCGGTATGTTGCCCCGGTGTCGTGATTAGGATGCTGGAAACCTGACTGCTGGCTAAAAAAGTCGTAGCTAATGCAACGTTTAGTGCATTAATACAGACTAAGAACTGAAAATGTATATGTTCATCATCCTCTATAACGTCGTACATCGTGTTATAGTTATATTTATTGTGTCAGTAAAAAGTCAGAAAGTCGTTGCCCAACGTTCTGACTAGTATTTATTATTTGATTTATTATTATTTGTCTTTCTAGCATATTTATTTTCTCTTGGCATGTTTAACCGTGAGGTGACTAATGCAGAAAGCAGGAGAAATATATAATGGCTTTACCCTGGACTCCAATTAGACACTCAGATACTCGGACACTCAGATACTCGGACACTCAGATACTCGGACACTCAGATACTCGGACACTCAGATACTCGGACACTAGTCCAAGCTCATGATCGAACCAGCGACCCAGAAACTATGAGGCCGTTTATTTATTTATTTATTGCAAATATTACATTAATAATGTATAAATGTAATGGATATATCACCAATCACTATGACAATTTACTCGTTATCAGAAATATTTTGCATACTTGACTACATTTATGAATAAAAGTCTGATTATAACATTTTGTCAAACAATCAGCAATGCAAAAAACAAACAAACAAAAAAAACAAAAAAAAAACAAACTGATGAATAGAGAATCGTGATGCATCAATGATTTATTTTTCATTATTCTTTCCATCCTTAGTTTTAAGACAAATTATCTAACTTGAAATTAACGAGTTCGGATGTTTAATTCTCCATAACTTAAAAAAAAAAAAAACAAGTATGAATCATTTCAGTGAATCAAAATGCAAATTTTAATAAACAAATAAAAGCTGTTAATATGATGCATGTCCAATCTGTATTATCTTCACAGATATGAATAAATGTGTGTTATTTCAATAGATATACTGTATGTAATAAGTTAAATAAATCAGCACTGGGATCATAATATGGATCCATGGAAATGTTTTAGGCTGGAAAAGGAGTTGCTAAAAGTTTGTGCACCCCTGTTACAGATATTGGGAGGATATTATTACTATTATAATAATAATAATAATAATAATAATAATAATAATAATAATTATTATTATTATTATATCAAATGGATGTTTTGGAAAATTTCCACTGAAAACTGAAAACAAACCAGTAAATCTTAGCTGCAAAACTGGTTTTATATGTAGTTATACTGCAGATAATATGGATGATAGCCAGTGAGATGCACAGGTTTGCTTTATTTTGGATTGTTTTGGTTTTAAACAGGATGCTAACTAGCTAAAGGCATGCAGGGACTCTGCTAGGCCATTCATTCAGACCAGACACAGACCAGTCTAGGAGGAAAAACTGCACATTTACTGGACATTAAATGTAAAAATCCAACATGTTACAACATGCTTTAACAGTAAGTTTCCGCACACACGACTTTATAACGCGGAAAAGACACTGTTGTTGTTGCTAAGCTTAGCTTCAGCTTAGCTTCAGCTCTTTACCTGCACCATGATGGCCATCCTCAGCGAGTCCTTCGCTATGTTTTCTTTACATTTCTTACACGAAGCGCGTCCACTTTTCGCATACTCAGCTTTATAAAGCTTGTCGTCCTGTGATTCCGCCATTTTGTTTAACAAAACCCAGCAGGAAGGTTGCTATTAAACGTGATATTGAGATTAAGTGCGCAGGCAAACAATCACAACCGAGTCAGAGCCCGCGTGCAGTGGCGGCAGAATACCAGACCAGACTAATCGAACTACCAGAACTCAGTAACGCCACTCCTGCACAGAGAATCCAATAATAATCGAGCACAGAGTTAGAGATTTGGCGCCAAGTTGCACCCATGAGCAGAACTCAACCGTGACCATGCGGCTCTTCTGAAAGGTTTTTTTTTGTTATTATGTCTTCCTTTTATGTTACCCAGAGATATAATTATTCAATGTACATTTAAAACACATCTAACAGAACATAAAGTGTTTATTTTTTACAGTTTCATGGTGTGTTTTACAAACAGGAAATCAAATCTTAGCGAAGAAACAAAATGTCCATCTTCAACTAATGTATTAACTAACACCTATTAACATCTATTGCATTTCAGCCCACATTAAGAACTGCTAACTCTACTCAAAACATGCTAACTCAAGCTAACTATTACCAGTCTTGCACATGTTGTTGTTCCTCTTTCGGCTGCTCCTGTCGAGGGTCGGCGCAGTGGATCATTGTTTTATTTTATCCGGGCTTGGACCGGCACTGAGAGCACACTGTTACTCACAACCCCAGTGGCTGGGGTCAGTTCCCTGGCTGGGAATCGGACCCAGGCCACAGCAGTGAGAGCACTGTGGCCTAACCACTAGTCCTCCAGGAACCTGTTACCAGTCTCGCAAATAATAAGGTGAAATAAAACTGAAATTGGACTACAAGCTGTGGGTTTGTTTGTCTTTAATTATCCTTCATTCATTCGTCATTATCTCCATCTCCATTATATCTTACCGCTGTCCTCTTTTTTCTTGTCCTCCTCTTCTTGTTTTCTCTTGCGCTTCTGGCTGCCAGATAGGTAGGCTATGTCCTCTTCATGATTAATTCAGGAATTAAAGCTCGAACGACTCGAGTGTGAAGGGGTGGCGCAGGAGCATAAACGAGTCTCCAAACGAGATAAATGGGGTTGCTGAGATGTTGCTGCACATCAGAAAATTTCTGATTATTTAAATGATCAGCTATCGGGGGCCCTTTCAGAATGTGGGGCCCCAGGCAATTGCCTGCCTTGCCTTCCCTATAGATACGCCTCTGCTCATAAGTTGTGTCCCAAATATGGGACGTACTATACTGTACACTATGCACTTACGCTATGCACTATGTACTCTACCATCTAGTGTATGAATTTTAGAAGGGTAGTATCATCTCAAATGGAACACTAAGGGTTTTTGACTAACTGGAAGTATAAGCCGTTTCCCAGTCCATGGCAAATGACGTCAAACGTACATAACGCAATGCTGCTAGATTTAGCAGAATACTCAGAGTCAACGAAAATGAATTTCTTCATTTGACTCTTTATGTCCATGGTACCTTTTATGCCTAACATGACTTTTCTTGATTCTGAGCAAATTTGAGCCAGCATCAGCGCCTGCTAGCCCCGCCCCTCTTCCTCTACGTAAGCAAAGCTGCGATCGTTGAGTGCATGAAGTGTCTAACATTCAACATTTCGTTTTTTCAGTTGAATAAGTGCATCAGCAGGGTACTTTAAGTGCACTTCTTCTTGTTGGAATTTTCAGTATGAACACACTACTGACACTATTTATACTACAAAATGGCGTAGAATAGTGCCTATAGGCCCCGTTCACACCTGGCATTAACATGTGTTCTGGGAGATCAGATTGTAACTGGTTAGCACTAAATACAGGTGTGAATGCGATCGAATGCGTCTCAAAGACGTGCTGTGATCCAATCACTCAAACCACATTCAGATCTGGGACGCATATGACCACGTTACATTTGTAGTGTGAACGTGAATGCGTCTCGATGCATCCCGAACAACAAAAAATACGTAATCGTTGCAAGATAAAGAAACAAAACTTTAGACACTACACGTCTGGGCTTGTTGGCTACATTTGGGGAAATAAGAAAAATTAACAAAAATTTGTTGGGATTTTTTTGAATTGCTTCTTAACCTTGAATAGCTCAACCTAGCGTGCTAGCGTGGCTAAACATGAAGGGAATCAGTAGCATATTATTATTTACGTAATGCAGATTGGTGATGCAGATTAATCTTTAGCTAGATTTTTGTCCGACACCTCACATCTACTATTCTCGTAATCACGCGCATCAGAGGTAAAAATTGTGTTTTTAATATGTTGCATACAAAATATTTGGAATATAATACAATACAATGGAATGTGAAAAAATTTTTATACAATATGCATCTCCGTAAGTGTGAGGTATTCGTACACCATCATGGCCTTGAGATTGAGATTTCTCTAAAATAAAGAACAACACAATTTGACACAGGATTTTTAGAGACTCTGTTGGCTTTGACTGCACATATTACTGCATGTATATAAATATATAACTAAAACTAAGATGTTAGTGTGCTTCAAGTATGGCAAAGAGATTCAGTAGATACAGTCACCGCAGCAGATTGAGGATAAAACTTCACATACTATCACTGCTAGAACATGTTATAACTGCCCCAACATTCATCAGCATCGGATCCCCCAAAAATATCACTACATTTCATTACCATTTTTAGCATGACCATGTTGACTTCCTCTCACTGTTTGTTAGTGTGTGAACCACTGGAAATGACTAGACAATTACAACACAATTGAAACAAGGTACAGAAGGGTGCAGACACAAATTCTTCTGATAAACCAAGTTCTGGTTCTGAATTAACCAAGTCCCGATCCTGAGTTTGCCACATTAACTAACGTTTGCCTTGCACCTCTGGGGGTGGGGGTTCAAATCCCGCTTCCGCCCTGTGTGCACGGAGTTTGCATATTCTCCCCGTGCTTCGTGTACTCTGGTTTCCTCCCCCAGATTGTGCCCTGTGATGGGTTGGCACCGATTTCCCCCCACCTTGTGCCTCAAGTCCCCTGGGATAAGCTCCCCACAACCCTGTGTAGGATAAGCGGTACAGAAAATGGATGGATGGAACTCTGCTCCTGAATTAGTGAAGATATACTCCTACATTGGCCAAGTTCTGCTCACGAATTAACCAAATTCTCTTAAACGAATCAAGTTCTGCTTCTGCTCCTGAATTAACTCAGTTCTGCACATCAATCAACCAAGTTTCAACCAACCATCCAAATTTGCCAAATTCTGCTCTTGTATTATCCAAGTTTAATTTTAATTTGAATGCTCCCACATTAGCCAGGTTCTGCTTCTGACTTAGCAAAGTTCTACTCCTGAGTTAGCCATTTCCTGCTCCTGTGTTAGTCAAGTTCTGCATATGAATCAACCAGGTTCTGCTCTTAAAAGTCTTGCTCCTTAATTTGACAAATTCTCTTCTTCTGTATTATCCAAGTTCCCATCCTGAGTTAGCCAAATTCTGCTTCTGAATTATCCAAATTCTGATCTTGAGTTATCCAAGTTTTGTTCCTGACTTAACCAGGTTCTCCTCCTGACTAAGTTAGTCCTACTTCAGAGTTCTGCTCCTGAATTAGCCAAGAATTAATCCTGAATTAAACAAGTTCTGTTTCTGAATAAACCAAGGTCTGCCCCTGACTTGGCCAAGTTCTGTTACTGAATTAAGCATGTTCTGCTTAAATCCTGCTCCTTAATAATCAGAGTTCTGCACCTGAATTAGTCAAGATCTGTTCCTTCCTTAATGAGCCACGCTCTGCTCTTGAATTAACTAAATTTTGCTTCACCAAATGCTCATCAAACAAAATTTACTTATTCATTGAAGTAACTAAAGAGCAATTAATACAGCAACAATGATTCAACCGAAGGAAAAAGTCATTGATTACGGCATGTTAAAAATGGTAATGAAATGATAGTAAAGTAACGGCTCAGGACTATGACTTTACTCTTGGAGAGGTACAACGTACATAATTGCCTCACACCATTTTAATCAAAACAGTCCTTAGGGTACTTAAAAGGAAATTTCACCATGTGTATCTATTAATAAATTCAGCATAAATGAAAAGTGTTTCAAGATATTAAGTCTAGTAACCTTTGATGTGGCATGTAAATATGAATTAGATTGTGTATGAATAAAATGGGGAATTTTGTTGTTTATAACTATGCAGTGTTGAGGAATATGAAATTTGGTGAAATTTCTCTTGGAGAGTGAAGGCAACTAATACAGCTCATTTCATAAGTCGTGTAAGTTTTCTTATTTAACATTAACACTGCATGCTGTTTGTGGACTGTGAGAATCGTCCAGCTGTGCCACTTTGCTTCTCTTTCTGGATGGCCCGGAGGAGACTAAACACCACTGAAGCCAGCGTGTTCCTCCCTACGCTGCGTCCGGCTGTCTTTCCCCCTTTCGTGGATATGTTGATGGTCCGGTAAGGCCTGCTGTTGCTGATAAAGTAGGTGCGTATGCGTCCCTGCCGCTCGCTCACGCCCTTAATGAAGATCTCTCCACGCAGCTCCAGCACAAATCCCCAGTCGGACAGAATCTTCTTGGTGGGCTCGGGGACCTGGATCCTCCCACTGATGCCCGTGCTGTCCATGCGGCTCGCCAGGTTTACCGTCATCCCCCAGATATCATACTGCGGTTTAGCAGCGCCGATCACCCCGGCAACGACAGGTCCGTGTGCGATTCCTGTGTGACGACAGATAAATATTAGTTATTATTAGGGCAGTGGTGGCTCAATGGTTACTGATCAGAAGTTGAGGGTTCAAGCCCTAGTGCTGCCAAGCTGCCATTGTTGGGCCCTTGAGCAAGGCCCTTAACTCTATCTCCTCCTGTATCATCAATGACCCCAGCTTCCTAACAAGCTATGATATGTGAAGAAAGAATTTCACTGTAATGTATATGTGACAAATAACAGCTTCTTCCAGGGTTAGAATGCTGAAGGTATTTGTGAAAGAGCTGCAAAATGCTTATTCTTGGTCAGGACATATTTCATCCCTGCTTTAGTTACATTAGCCTCTGAAGCTACAAGTAAGATTTGTGACTTTACCGACACGGAGCTGGAAGTTGTTGGAGGTGTGTTTGTTGATCGCTCTCAAGGTCTCTTGCATTGCCAGAGCAAAAAGCACCAGTTCGCTCAGGTGATGCCAGTCGCTGCCACCACGGGTCTGAAGTGGCAGAAAGTTAACATGGTTTAAACATTCTTAACACTATAAAGTCCCCTTAAAGTTTCAGCTTGTTTTTCACTTATTCATCTTTACACATCATATATGACGCTCATCGCAGTATCAGCGAGCGTGCAAGTATTCGCAAGCGTGCAGAGAAGCTTCCAGACATGAGATCACGTCAGTGTTGCACGCACTGAGCACTGAGACGTGCAGACGTCATTCCCCTCGTCTACACGCTCGTGAGTCAAACTGATTTTGAGGTGAGGACAAAAGCACAAAGAACTTGATCTGATTTATTAACATGAGCAGTTGGCATCTCTGACCTATTTGGCACCCTAGGACACTTTATCCATTTATAGTTACGTTTAATGTCATGGAACGTCCGCTTAAAGTTACAACTTTACCTCTGACTGTTACAAAGCGCAGACGTTTTTCATAAATGTTAAATAAATGTCTCCTTACAGAAAATGTCACCATATCAAAAACTTTTTAAATCTTCATGTGGAGTAACCACGACAAGTCCCGGTAAATCATCTGTTACTATAAAAACAATAACATATTGGCTTGTGGCCGGATCTGCTGTCAGAGCTGCTGTTAAAGAAAATTAATCAACACTTTCTGACCAATCGGAATCTGTGGCATAATACCTGGTTAGAATTTGCATAGAAATGTCAATTTGACTCCAGATACTTCTAATGCCAGTTACTGCATAATGAAAAAAAGCAAGAAATCGAGTTTAATGTTCATCTCGTGCTAATGAAACAAGTTATTAGCACGACCAACCTGTTTATTAGGTGATAAGCCAGATGCTGCCATGTAGCAACTCCCAATGGTTTTGATTTTCTCAATGTCCAAAAAGTATGTCTCGTCTAACAACTGTCCCACAGACAGAAGAAGAAAGAGAGGGGGTTTTAGAGTTCCTTTACCAGACAATGGACTCTGAAAACCTGTTACATGTTCATTAGACAAGCGACTAACTCCAGAAGATTCTTCACTCACCTCATCAAAGTCAGCAATGATCTCATTGAGGAGCCTGAGACACTCCACCCCCTCTTGCCTAATCTCTTTCTGCTCGTAGTACTCATTAAAGCCAGCAATGGTGGCAAACATCACGCCGACCTCATCATATGACTGCGCGTACAACTCCTGAAGAGAGATCGAGAGAAATACTGCAGAACATATAGCTTTTCATAAGCATACATTAAGTCACGTTACACTAGACGCACTATTCACATGACACCTATTTCCTAATTAGTACCTAATATCATTCCAAACCATGAAAATATTCAGTCTCATTGACAACAAAACTGACTTCTTTTTTTTTTTTACCTTGTTAATTCATGCCCTTGGTATTACGATGCTTGATTCATCACGATCAATCACACAAAACCTCAAAACCCACCCCTAAATTTGACAATGCATGTGCAGACTATATTCTGTAAAAAAATAATCTTCATTTCCACAACTGACTCTAGGCTCGTGTCCAGATCTTGTGTCATGGTTGTGCCAAAGACGGCACAGGACTATGACTCCCATCAGCCACTGCACCGCACATAATCACGATACTCACATCACATGACTGTTTGCACCTGATCCACATTTATGTTTAATAAGCACTAGTATTTAAGTCACATCTTATACAGCACTCGGGGTCTAGCTTTTGTCTTTTGTTGTCATTGTTGTCTGTCACTCTCTCCTACTCAGGCTACGTTTAAGCTGTTACCTTGCCTCGTTATTCCTTGTTTTTGTTTCATGGTCTTTATGTTTCATGTGTTTTCACTTGCATCCGCCTCCATTTCCATTCCGTAACATCTTGTATGTCCATTTGACTTGTCCATTTGACAACAACACATCATAATTTTTATCCATTTATAGTTACATGTATCGTTGTGGAACATCGACAAATCAAGTTAGGTCTTGTTCTGTAAACCGTCGTTCCCTCACCAGCCTCAATTTTGTTCTCTCTCTTGAAGTTAATAAAAAAATGCAGCTTGTCATGTTACAGAGGAACCTCAAAGTGGAGAATCCTCTGACCTCAAAACGTTCCTATGTCAGAAAACTTCACCATATCAACAATTACAAATTTTTTAATCAGTTTAAGTGGAGCGTCTGCCATACCATTTCCTGTGAATTAGCTGTTACTATAGAAACAATAACATACCAGAACGAGTGCATTAATATAAACCAGACAGTGTTCCTGGCTTGGTCCTTTAGCTCCAACTCTGTTCTAAGTGCTACCTGAAAATCTGTATATCCGTGGCTTCTCATCACCGTCCCTATAAAGGATCGCTGATAAATGGTTGCTGTGAAACCCCCAGTGCCATCACTTACATCATCGTTCTTGTTCCTTTCCAGAAAATGGCGAGCGACATGTGCAGGCAAGATGTTGTGCAGCAGACACTCATTGTGCTCTCTCAGCTCTCGCATGTCCTCCACTTCCTGTTGGGCCTGCAGACGCCACAGGAAGTCCAGTCTGGCTGTGGCCTCCCACTGACACGGGACAACATAAAGATCAAACTCTAAAAGTGATAAACTGTTCAAAATGATATCTAATTACTGAGAAATAATAATCTAAATGCATTTAAAGGGGCCGTTTGTCATATTTTAGAGCCCTCTGTTAGCTGCAACATGAATTACAATTGAAGTGAAATTGATTGAGATCAAGCTTTCCTCCATCTGACCCTACAACATATCGTGACCTAAATATTATAGCGCTCTATCTGAAACTTATTATAATACTAAATTCAGGATATGTCTTGTGAGTTGCCTTTTATGGAAAAGGGGTGGAGCTGAATGTCTTGACCGGAATATTGTAAATAAGCCTAAAACAAGCGAAATTCACTTCATGCTAATATCACAGTTTCTCCAAAGTAGCGTTGTTATTTTTCAATTATTTCAGATTTAACACTGTTAGAAATTACATATTTCCCCTTTATCACTATCATCATTATGAAGCAGGCTGCTTTAATTTCTGGGACAGAAAGTTGTAAATAAGCATAAAACTAGTGATTTTTTGCATTGCAAATCATGTTTTGTTTTTTGTAAGTTATGTTGTTATTATTTGCTTATTCTAGGTTTCATTAAAAAAATCACATATTGCACCTTTAAATTTATAACAGCAGTTATAAAGTTATAGAGTTTTGAGACAATATTCCCACACTAAAATGTTCTTGAAACTACATAGTGTATGGCTTGTAAGTTGCCTTCTAAGGAAAAGGGGTGGCACTGAGCAGCTGTTTTTAATTTCTGGGCCAGAAAATTATAAGTGTGCCTAAAACTAGTGTGATTCATTGTATTGCAATATCACAGTTTTTCCAAGGTAGCTTTGATATTATTCAGTTATTCCAGTTCTAACACTGCTGAAAACTCCATATTGCACCTTTAAAATTTATTTAGATTTGAATTTTGATTAAACACTTGATCTACCCTAAACTTTTGTGCTATACAGACGCATACCTGTCGCCCGTTGTAGAACACAGCTATCACAAACATCGCCATTAACAGAACTGAGATGCCTTTTCTTCTCAGGTAGTGAGATCTGGAGATGACACACACAAGATTGAGCTGATGGAGTAAACGCAGTATAACACTTTCTACTGTCTTTTTTTTTTTTTTTTCTCATAGACGTTTACCTGGAGAATTGCTCCTGCCCTTGTTGATTGACATAAAGAGTATGGAAGGCCACTTCAACAAAGTAAGTATAGACGGTGGCTACCAGTAACAGAACGGTGAGCTTCAGAAGGGAGCTGAGTCTTATAAACACTGCACAGGTAACCATGGAAACAACGCCACTCAGTACGAAAAACTACGTGAAAGAAGAAGAAAGCGTGAGACATATAGTAGGTCAAAAAACATTTCAAGTACATCAATATCGTCATATTGTTATAAGGAATAAAAGCCTCACTTCAGGATAAGTGCAGACAGTTAGAGGTCTTTGGCTGGTCTCTTCACTGCTTTCCACATCTTCATGCATGAAGTTACACCACACCTAAACAATCACAACTAATATTGAAACAAATCTTACACCACAATACTATTACATCCTCCATTTTGACTAGTCAGATTAATTTGTTGATTAATTTTCTATAACTGTAGCTCTGACAGTAGTTCTGGCTCACAAGATTAATCACAGATTTAGCCTATATTTATGCACTCGTTCTAATATGTCATCATTTCTATAGTTACAACGTACACAGGGACTTGTATGATAGATGCTCATCAAAAACATGAAAATGTTGATATGCTGAAGTTTTTTTTATGATTAGATGTTTATTTAACATTTATGGAAGGAGTCTCCAGTGTCAGCACTTTGTAACAGTCAAAGGTAAAGCTGTAACTTTAAATTTTAGAACGCGAACTTCTATTTTTTTGTTTACATGAACAGACAGAAACCAGTGATTGGCTAGCATCACACCAAAAACCTGTTTAAGGAGCCATGTCTCAAAGAAATGTAAAGCTGCATATTGTCAGAATAACAATGGAATGATATGTAATGCTTGGAAGTAATTTGACCTCATCGGTAGCATACAGAATGAGGGGTCCTAAAATGGACCCCTGTGGAACCCCACATATTACAGTAGCAGAAAAAAAATGAATCGTGTTAACTAAAATGGTTCAGGCTCTAAGATTACCCTTTGAATGCTAATCCCCTGACTCAATCCCTGACAGCATTACACAAGTCATCAGAGGGAAAGGGAACTAAACTGTTCTTCTGACCTGGAAAGCCCCAGGGTAAAGCTAATTAGATTGTCTTTAACTCTCTGCCACGTGCAGCTGTGGCATCATTGGGATTCAAACTCATGACTTCTTCATGATAACGCAAAACCGTAGACAAGTAAAGCACTCAGGAGTCGTAGGAATGTTGTTTAAACTTCCAGTAAGAATAAGTCAAAGTAACAGTGGTGCAAATGGAAGGGTTTTAGCCACTCCTCCGCATCATGAGTAGCTTTTTGTTACTACTAGAAAACCACTGCAGCTTCTGATTGGTGGTGCTGGGCCTTACCATGTCAGCAGAAGCCATGCCAAAGTTCAAGGCTATGGCAGTGATGGTGAGCAGAGAGCGCATAAAGTTGTTCTCATGAATCCAGCAGCAGATTCGTTGAAGTGCACTGGGGAAGTGTTTAAACTCCTCAGCCAGAGCCATCACCAGCAACAGCAGATATCCCAGCAGCACCACACAGAACTGGACGACCATGGGATATGGCCTGCAGAAAAAAGGGTCGTAGGATGAACAGTAAAATTTTGTACTGGATACTGAAATCCCAAAAAACAAGGGGCTAGTGAAGTGAAGCTAATGTAATGTTATGCATACATGAGTATATGTTCTAATATATTATTCAGAATGAACAGTTAATGTTAATAAACAGATAATAAATACAGATATGCATAGGAGGCACACTATGCAGATTACCAGAAAGATTCACAGGGCATCTGGTCGAGACTAGAGGTGTTTATCAGGATACTGTGGGAAGCAACAAAAAACTTGCCCAAGTGAGAAATTTTTACTTTCATTCAAGTGCAAGCCAATGGTCAGATATGAAGCTCACAGACAAACAAAGACCACGTTCCTTTATTAATTAGGAACACATTATACACATTAATATAAAGTGTTCATTGATTCATCCTTAGTAACTGCCTGGTCAGGGTTGCAGTGGTTTAAATTAGGCTACAGTTTTGGGAAAATATAACTAAATAGAACTAGAACTGAATTTGTTAGAAGATATTGCAGTCCTTAACTAGTCCATATCCCTAGTTGAGACCAGTTGTGGACTGAAGTGATGTAGCTGAGGTTGAGGAACTGTCAGAGCCAGAATTCGCACACTATCCTGAAACTGCTGACATTTCTATCTCCCTCGTGTTTCCAGGGGCACAGAGGTAGACTTTATATTCAATTAAAAAAAGAAAAGAAAAAAAATAAATCTTGTCCTAAATTTGGAGCCCTGTGGGATCTCACAGGTGACAGTAGCAGCTGATGAGAAAAAGCGAGGTAAACCATTTAAGCGCTAATCCTTTGGCTTTGACACACTACTTTAAGATGCTCGAAAACTAAACCATGATCAATGTCAAAGACTGTGCTATGATCTAATTAAACCAATATGGCACATTCACTGGAATCTACAGCACTCCTAAAAGTGCGGACTCAGTGCAATAATATAGAGACACAGTTTAAAATATTTTAAGAAGAATGAAAGTCTGAAAGTCTTGATCATTCTAGAGTACTCCAAGATCTCCACATGTTCTGTTAATATAAACATGGTGGCTCATTGGTTAAAGGCTGTAGGGTACTGATCAGAAGGTTGGTTGCCACTGTACCACTGTAGGGCCCTTAACCCTATCTGCTCCAGGGGTCACCTAACATATAGGATATGCAAAAAAAAAAAAAAGAATTGTATTGTATATGTGACAAATAAAGACTTAAATAAAGAAAAGGCTCTTAATTTACTTAATTCGAATGTGTACATTGCTTCCACATGATTGAATTGAGCTACATTAACACAATTTGTTTTTGTACATCCAACATGATTTGATCATGTATTTTCAATTACACTGAGGATATTATACTGCACTTGTTTTAATAGCCAACGTCAGCACCAGCATCCTTGCGAGATTTCATAACATACTTGGATCACGCTAATACCATGCGAATGAATCACATTCACTTTACATAATTGAAACTAGTAATTAGAAACGTGTTTAAATTCAATTTAGTACGAGCAATTAAAACACATTGTGATGAGAAATGGAATATTTTTATGTAAACTATATGTAATATGTTCTCTTAAATCTGAACGACTGCATAATTGCCATTTTTTTCAGTGTGGGCTGTTTACCTGGGTGCAGGAATAAGGGCCTGGACTGCCATGAGGAAGAGGAGCATGATGAAGGAGCAGACCAGGTTGGTCTTAAACGTTTCATCCCTCATCTGGGAGAACTGGAACACAAGAAATAACTGTTACTTGGAAGTCTAAATGAGAGCCATCATCATTGTTTTCTGAATTTTTTATTAAGAATTTTATGACTATTTTATGATTATTGTTGGATTTTCTAGTTTTTTTGGTTTCTTTTCCTTTTTTGTATTATTTCTCTCCTTTCTTTCTCTTTGTTTTCCCCTTTTACTTGTAATCATAGGTGGATGGAGGAAGAAAGGTGTGTATGGGGGGTGAGGGATGTGCACACAAACTCACTATTACCTAGAATGTAATACTTTATACTTATTTTATTCGCAATATATGAAGAAATTTTAGAAATGTGTGGTGGTTAGGCTAAAAAAAAATAAGGACAAACCCCAGACCTTGGCCACTTTTCCATACCTTCTTCTCAATGTGTGTGTCCTTGAACACCAGTGTGTAAGGAGTGATGTGCTCCTGTTGCATACGCTCACTGCTGCGCAGGTCAATGGCGTGCTCTATCCGTTTGTTAATCTCTTTGGAGCTGGAATACCTGTTTCTCGAATTGGGAAGCTGCACCAGAGAGCCGCTTGTGAATGAGGCCAAGATCTGGGAAGGTTAGAGTTCATCGTTAGAACCATCAGAACCGAACTGATCGTTATCACTCACATCATTACAGTCAAGTCCGATCTGTTATACCCAAGAGATTCTTACACAGCTCATATTATTGACGCTGCCAAATAAATGATCTGTGTTGGGGGTGCGAGTGGTCATGCGCATTTTGGAAGGGTCCACCTCTACAGCGTTTTCCTCCTCCTTGGGGCAGATGAGGAAAGTGTCGATGTTGTGTTTGCGCAGAAACTCGTTGCGTTCATAACCGCGGCCATCCTCGGTTTCGTAGCTCCCCTCCAGGCAGTCCAGCGTGGCGCGTGAGATGTGGATACGGCTAACCACAGACGACAGAAATCCAGAATCAGAAAATCTAGCTAGCAAAATCTCCTATCTTTGAGGTTGATGGATAACATGCATTTCATTCAATCATCTTCAGTATACACTTGGTCAGGGTAATCTTATTCTTTAGGGTGTTCTTCCTTCTTTGCTCACCCAGGGATACCGCCTGCTTCTAGCATGTTGGCTACGCCAACATCCCAGGACCACACATCAAACTGCCACTTCTGCAGGCCCAGAACCCCACACAGAACTGAGCCAGAATGGATCCCGATCCGCATGTCCATGTCATGGTTCAGCTGCTTTCGCACATTTCTAAGAGCCAAGACAAAAAATACAAGCAAGTTGATGTTAAATGTAAGTAAAGAGTAAGTCTAAGCCAGAAACGCAGTTTGTAATGGATGACAAAAGCAAAGTGGGATCAGTGGGATCGAGAGTTATAGTTGTGTACCGTATGGTGATGATCATGGCCAGACCCATCTCTACACAGCACCGAGCATGAGCTCTCTGCGGCTCCGGGACTCCAGACACACAGTAGTAACAGTCGCCCAGGATCTTTATCCTCATGCAGTGGTGTTCCTACATACACACACACACACACACACACAAATTATTAACTGCACGCTTTGGAAAATGAGTTAACATTATACACATAATAATAGCAATGTGCAACAGTTCTTTATTTAACCGAGTTCTCTCACCTCAGCCAGACGATCAAAACGGCAAAAGAGCTCATTAAGGGTGCGCACCAACTCCTGTGCAGACATAGTCATGGACAACAGGGTGAATCCCTTGATATCAGCAAAGAGGATGCTGGCAGGAGGACAGAAGCATAAAACACAGAAAACAGGAATTTTCAAAGATGCACAATACAATAATTACTTTATACACGCACACACACACACACACACACACACATATATATATATATATATAAATATATATTCCACTAGGAAGTAGTGACCAAATACAACCACAAATAAGACATTTTAAAGGAGGATTGTGGGTTTAATCAAAAAAGCCTACATGTAAATATTTATCTATTATCTGTTAGGTCAGCAAAATGGCATAGATACAGTAGGTAGCAAAGTTTCCCCCAACTTGGCTAGTTAGCAAGGTCAAGAAAGTAGTCTGGTGATATCCTGAACCCCATTTCAAAACTCAAAATAAATATCAATAAATACAATATCAGTGAGCTCCATCCAAACTGGGATTAAGTGAGATTTACTTTAATTGTTTAGCCTAATAGATCATAATAGCCAGAGAAAAAGGAGGTGTTCCATACCTGACGTTGGTGTACTGATGGATGTAGACCTTATGAAACTGCTGAGGCAGCAGTTCATCATCCATGGAGGTCATATCAGCAATCATCTCCAAGGCAACAAAGCGAGGCAGTATAGACAACACCAAACGCTCCTGTTTGAAGACATAAACATTAAACTCTCTTCTGCAGTCAGAGTCAGTCAGCACGGTGTATGACTCCCCTGATGCTACACGTGATTCCTTGCCTGTCTTTTGTTTTCCATCTCCAGCTTCATGTGGCCTTCAATGCAGCGCCGAGTCTCGAGGAAGGCCTGTCTCTGTGCCCGGTCTATCAGATAATGGATGAATAGCCCTGCTGTGTTCATACTCATATACAGCAAGGCCTTTGCAAGAATCTGGGGTGGGAAAAGAGCATAGAGATCAAGTACGGAGATCTGGAAGATTGTCCCATATACACAATAGTAGGGATGCATCAGTACCAATACCAGTATCAGGTATCCGTCTGATACTGTGTTCATTTCCTTGTACATGTAAAAATGCTCTGATATCAGCATCTGTTTCCATGTAACACTATGTGACATAAGCCTAATGATGTACATCGTGATTAGTGACGGCAATCAAAGTAAAGCAGACTGCAAACTGTGCTCTGTGAACTACAGCATCTTCCTACAATACAAGTAACCTGATAAAACATCTTAAACGTAAAACTCAGCACGAGGAGTTCATTACTTGCATCAAACGCTGGCTAGGTAAGAAAAACTTGTCTACAGACGACGCTAAGTGAGTGAACATAACAGCCCTTACCCAGCATGTTGTTATCGGGATTCAGCCGCAATGAAAATGGACAGAAACACTTTTTGGAAGGGAAAAAAACCCTGCTCTTCTCCACTGCAACCCTACTTGATCCAAGCTAAATAATGTAGCTAGCTAATGCACTTCATTTAAAATCACCAGGCTACCATAGCATAAGCACATGAACATGCAGATGAGCACTTTTCATGGCCACTATTTAGACTGAGGAAACATTAAGAGAGATAAACAAATTGCTGCATGACGACGCTGAGTGATTAGTTCTAAGCAGGTTACTCATTTTGGTGTCAGTATCGTTGTCAGTTTCAGCAAGTAGTGAAAAAATGGTATCGATGCAGCCCTACACCAAAGGTAGACATTATAGAAAAGTATCTGTGGAAGGGAACTATGTCTGAATGCATATATATCTCTCCTTTTATAGTAACTATCCATCACCTTTCTCAGCAGTCCCGCTTCATTGAAGTGCTGTACGATCTCCACAATAAGGTGCAGTGTTGAAGTTAGTGAGCCAGCCCCGATGGCCCACAGTAGCGGTAATGGCAGAAGTGTGTACGTGGCAAACAGGGTGAACAGTACATACCAGGACGGGTCGTTCTCTAGTCCGTACCCAAGCCTAACCAGCACCTGGATAGTCTGTGACAGCCAGCTGGCCATGCCAGCATAATGCAGCCACTCTGGAAAATGGGAACGCTTGCAGGTGAACACAAGAACACAAAGCAATAATGCAAATGCTATGAAAAAGCCAGTTATCCAGGCATGTAGTGGGTGTATTCCATCTGGGGCGAGGGCCAGATACAGGACCAGCAGGTGGAGCTTTGCAGCAGCGTCTATAATGTTCGTGACCACCAGTGAGGTACGTCTGGTGTGTGATGAGTGCCTCTGGTAGAGCTTCTCCAGATCACGAGATTTGAAGGTGTGTCTCAGAGTTGGGACATAGACTCCACGAATAGTACCACCCGGGCGCACAAAAAAATCAGCGTCACTGGCAAACTCAGCCGTTACACCTGCCTGCATGCTGTTGGAACAGTTTTGCTCTCTGAAAAAGGATGGATGAACACGGACTACAGAGGAACGGCGTTTGGTGCAACCACGTGATGTCTTGCTGCGTATCTGTTGGTTTATTTCCTCAATGTAGATGTCAGTGACATAAATCTTGTGTGCTGGCTCGCCACCATACTGTTCCTTTAGCTCAGGCTGGCTGATTATGTGCTTGACGGCATTCTTCCACATCAGCTGCTTGCGCCGCAGGCCCGGAGACAAGGATGGGGCAAGATGGGACGGGACCTGCATCCTCTGCATGTTGTGGGACTCGTTGAAGCAGTTCCCTCCCGACATTATGGCAAGTTTAACAATCCTGTCTGTCTTTCAGGTAAGAGAGACAGATGTACCTGCAAAAGACAAAAAAGAGACCTTTCCGTCATCATCATTTCCTTCATCTTCATTTTCATGATAAATTCATTCAATTTTTTTTCAGTAACCACTTTATCCTGGTCAACGTCATATTGGATCTGGAGACTACCCCAGGATCACTGGGCACAAGGCAAGAATATGTTGTGTAATTTTTACTGTTGTATGTTGTTTCTGTAATCAGTATCTTTTCTTATAATGATTCTGCCACTATTTCTATCAATATTATATGCACAAGGTTATAGGGAATCATCTTCTGAAGCTCTTATTACCTAATAAGGAGATGTAGAAATTTGTATGCACTCTTTCTATACAATTATGAATATTCATTATTTAGTAACCAATCAGAAATTTTGTCGTTTATACCTCGATATAAACGAGGTACACCTCCTCTGAGCGTGGTTTTTTTTGGTAAGTGGGAAGCAACTTGACAACCCTGAGCAAGCCCTCAAGGAGAACATGTGAAACTCCATACACAGATGCAACCAAAGCTCAGGACTGCACTGCACAATCACAACACCCTCTCTACTGGACTGGCATCCCATCCTGGGTGAATTCTCCTACATTGCACCCAGTGTTCCTGGCATAAGCTCCAGTTCCACCGCAACCCTGACCAGGACGAAGTGGTTACTAAAGATGAATGAATGAATCGACTATGCATCTCTTGGAAAGTATCCAACAACTTGTCATTGCTTTAATATCACAGTGCTTTGTAGTGGGCTTGACGTTTAATTAAGGATGATATTCTTGTTCATGAAATGACAAGAGGCCAAATCTTTGTGAACTGCCACTCTTGCAGTGTAATGGGGCAGCTGAACATGCTTGGAGGAAAGTGCTGTCTGCACTGTTCTGTATACATGAACCAACAGATGACAGGTAATTGTGGAATCAACTGGGCTAAAACAGCCATCATATACTTGTCTTATAGGGTAAGAAGGGCTGAAGCTTTTAAGATTGTCCAGGCTGTGTACCATCTCCATTTGTGGATGGTTCCACATGGACACCCTAAAAATTTGCACTTCCCAAAAACAGATTACACTGAAGTCTCACTCTTGCTTCAGTGGATAATCTCACTTGGATACTGTAGATTTGCACCTAAGAACTGCTGCTGTAATCATAAAGACTGCCTTGTGCTCATCCTAGGACTCTTATTCTACATTCTGCTCACACTGAACATCCTTTGTCACAATCGGCACTGTTTTTCTTTCCTCTTCTACACCTGTATACTGCAATGATTTATAATCCCACTAACCGGTGTCACACCGAAGAAGACGGCTTTCCTTTTGAGTTCTTTTGGGTTCCTCTCAAGGTTTCTTCTTCATGTCGTCTCAGGGATTTTTCTCACCACTATTGCTTCTGGCTTGTTCATCAAGGGATCTAAAGCTGCATCCTGATTTATGTAAAGCTGCTTTGTGACAATGTCTGCTTTTCAATAAAATTGAATTGGCTTGAATAGAATAATATTCATACCACTTTTGCCTATGTTAGGTCCACATTCATGCAGACCTACAGAGGTAATCAGATGGATAGTCGTGTTTAAGACCAGAGTACAGGGTTTGTCAGGTGCAATGATTATCCATAACACCAATAATGCATAACAACATCCAGTTATATGAATTATCTGGTCTCAAAGGGGTCACAGTCTCATTCTAAACGAGGATGAGATGAAGGCGTTGAACCCCTCAGAGGACAGAATGGAGCTATTTCAGATGTCATTAGATGATCTGAGCCAGGTTGCCAGATTTGGTACTGAGCTTGTTAAGACAGACAGCAGCTGAAATCAAATCTCTGGCACACAGGAGCTATTCCTGGGCCAAGTGTTTAGATCAACTCAGCTAGGAACCTGAGGAAATGGTGGCATTAGCAAAGTCTTCAGTGATCAATGTGTACCAAAAACCTGTTTACCAAAAACCACTTTGCAAACTGGTATATAACACACATACATACACACACATATCCATCCATCCATTTGCTCCGTCCCACTTATCCTACAAGGGCCACGGGGAAGCCTTGGGCCTATCCCAGGGAACTCATGGCACAAGGTGGGGGACACCCTGGAGGGGGTGCCAACCCATCGCAGGGCACAATCACACATCAGCCTACAACGCATATCTTTGGACTGGGGGAGGAAACCGGAGTACCTGGAGGAATCCACGGTACACGAAGCAAGGGGAGAACATGCAAACTCTGTGCACACAGGGTGGAGGTGGGACTCGAATCCGGAGGTTTGAGGCAAAAGTGCTAACCATCAAGCCACCGTGCCCCACCATACCTATGGTGAAGCATGGTGGTGGTAGCATTATGATGAGAGTTACCTTTGATCTCTTGGTTGCTTCTCTGACTTTTGGTGAACATCCATTTTTTTAAATTTATATATCCATATAAAATTGGATGTCCCCAGGGTATATGGCTCATTATTAAATATGAAAGTGTAGTAAGTCTTCACTGTTGATACAAATCATGATGGTAAAGAGTTGTACTGGAGTGTTTAAGTGGGTTTCGCTACATAATACAACTGAAAATTAAAAGAATTAAAGAATTAAAAAAATGAAACTACTCACCATCTTGTCTACACATATTTTCCTGCTTTGCTCAGAGGTGCTGTAAATCCATTTGCACTTTTCCATAAGGGATTATTTGCTCTAATATCCTACGAGCTGTATTGTAATCCACAGTGTTTTCTAGCTGCAGCATGAAGAACAAATGGACAAAAAAGCCCTCATATAAATGTCAAGGAATACATGTACTGAAGAAAAATGCCACATCATGTGATCAGGAAGGAAATAATTTGCCAATCTGAGGAGCAACAGGTGTCGAGGGAGTAGAGGAGACAGAAGGCAAGTAGAGAGACACAAATAGGATTACATACTCAGCTGTGATGCTCCTAGTCTACAGGTCGTCGATGGCTGACGTCACAGAAAAGCGTCAACATGATGTGATGGCTTTAAGAGCTGCACATAGACAGCTTGCATGATTGAAGTGTCAGTTAAGAGAACTACAAATGTGAAAACTACAAATTTGACATTTCTATTAAAAATGATTTAAAATTATTTAAAAACTTAACACGTATCCAACAGATCAGTTGGAAAGAATCACTACAACATTACAGCATTATACAATGAAAGGAAATATGCAATTAAAAATGTTATCTACTGTACATATATACGCTGATCAGCCATAACATTAAAGCCATGGTCTGCAACAATGTTTAGGTAGGTGTCAAAGTAACATCCACATGAATGCCAAGACCCAGGGCTAACCAGCAGAACATTGTTCAGAGTATCACACTTCCTCCACCGGCGTACTTTCTTCCCATAGTGCATCCTGGTGCCATCTCTTCCCCAGGTAAGCAACGCACACGCACCCAGCCGTCCACATGATGTAAAAGAAAACATGATTCATCAGACCAGGCCACCTTCTTCCATTGCTCCATGATCCAGTTCTGATGCTCATGTGCATGTTGTAGGCTCTTTCAGCGGTGGACAGGGGTCAGCATGGGCACTCTGACTGGTCTGCCGCTACGCAGCCCCTTACGCAGCAAGCTGTGATTCACTGTGTGTTCTGACACCTTTCTATCATAGCCAGCATTAACTTTTTCAGCAATTTGTGCTGCAGTAACTCTTCTGTGGGATCGGACCAGACGGGCTAGCCTTCGCTCCCCACGCACATCAATGAGCCTTGGGCGCCCATGACCCTCTCGCTGGTTCACTGGTTGTCCTTCCTCGGGCCACTTTTGGTAGGTACTAACCACTGCATACTGGGAACACCCCACAAGACCACCCCACTCTGACCCAGTCGTCTAGCCATCACAATTTGGCCCTTGTCAAAGTCACGCTTGCCCATTTTTCCTGCTTCCAACACATCAACTTCAAGAACTGACTGTTCAGTTGCTGCCTAATATATCCCTCCCCTTGACAGGTGCCATTGTAATGAGATAATCAAATTTATTCACTTCACCTGTCAGTAGTTTTAAAGTTATAAACAGAGTATGAACTTGAGTATGATCAGAGTATAAACTTGTGGAGTCCGTATGCACACTGTCACTAAAGCAAAAAGGGGATGTACCAAAAATACTAAATAACACACACACACACACACACACACACACACACACATATATATATATATATATATATATATATATATATATATATATATAGTTAAGGTGAAGGATTTGCCAATTTGCTGGACTCCATTTCTACTAACAATCAAACATCAATAAATCATCTAGACTCATATGTCTGAATTTTACCACCTTTATTTTCTTATATTTAGTTCAAGAGAGAGAGAAAAAGAGAGACTGGTGAGGGAACGACTGTTTATATCTGCTATAGCATAAGTGATAACCGGAACATTACATTTAACTATAAAAGGCTAAATAGTATGATGTGTCATTTGTTAATTATTTGCTGTGGAATAAGAGGAATAAAACATTTCAGGACATGCTGTTATAAGAAAATAATCAACTTTGGGGTGGTACCAGGAACTCCATCATGTCTCCAAAGTGTTTTATTCCTGATTTCTGATGCAGGATTTGAGTAGAGTCTTATCAATGAAAATTTTAAATGAAATTTGTATTGTACTTTACACAACTTCAAGGAACAAAGAGAAGGAAGACTGAAATTGTTTCATCTAATATTATTAATTAATTTCTGTAAAACAAACAAAACATCATGTGTCCCAGCACCATCAATTAAATCATTAAGAAAATATTACAGTGTGTGTTTGGAGAAAAATAAAGGCGCAGAAGGAAGTCTTCCTGATGTGAAAGTGTATCCCAAAGACATGAAAGCATTGCACAGCTTTCCCTTACTGAACTCAGGGAGCTGAATAATCATCTTCCATGGCCAATCAGGCGTGATAAAGCAGGAAACGCATTAAACTCTGCAGTGCTTTGTGTCCTGTGGTACTCGTCTTTGATATCCCTGATCACGAGGGATTTGGTATTAGCCATGCTAGTTTGTCACTAATGAGATTCCCAACTCTCAGCTAATTCACACACGTGATTCAGGACAGCTCTCTGGTAATACTGCAACAGCACATGGAAAACAGCATTTCTGTCTGTCCTAGCTCACTATATCAATGCTCTACCTTGAAACATAATCATTAAATTATTTCAGAAATCTTATGATTTTTGCATTAGTCTGTGCATCCATTTAACAATTCATGCTTGAGTCGTCCTTTATAGGTTCATTCACTCAACCCTGTTACCTGAACAGATCCACCCCTATAAAATATTTCACAAGTCACATGTTTAACAGGAAGTGAACAGGCATCATCTGAATTTCCTGAAGATCATGGGAAGAAGAAAGGTAAATCTGCTCATTCTTATTTTTTTTTTAATGATATTGAGATATGGCAGCGAAAGAGAGAGCTGCTTTTTCACTCCAGCTGAACTTCTACTTCTACTTATTCTATTCTAATTACTTTTGTGTCACATATTGTGTAAGCCAAATGATAAAAAAATCGCAATAAAGTCTATTTTCAGCTCCAGTTGTAACGCTACCAAATGTGGAAAAGCTTAAGGGGTGCAAATACTTATGCATCCACTGTACATATGGACAGTAATGAAGTACTACAATATATTTACTACATTTGTACATTTTATTTTATTCATGTAAAGAAAAACAAGATTTATTCTACAAAATGCTTTCACTCTAATAATCTAACACAATGCCACTTCGGTGATTTCAGTATGATGTACAATGAGGGAAAAATAAGTATTACGACTCTTTTTTTTAAAGTTATTTAATATAATACCAGTGTATATATCCACTTTACATTCACACACACACACATTCACACACTTTTGACTTTATACTTATAAACATGAACAAAAAAGTATGTATTCATAAGCACTAATGATATACACTATATGTAAAGGTTATATAAAAATCAAGTTCTAGATATAAATGGTGCAAATTGCACCTGGTGTCATTATAATAGACCTTTGTGCCTTTGGTTGGGAAGATTTCAAGCAACAATTTAGCAATCTAGCAACATTTTAGCGATCATGGTGAAGGTGAAGGAGCTTCCTGAGGTTCTCCAAGAACAACATTATTAAACACCAATCAAATTGTTACAGTACATTTGGTTCGTAAGTGGAAGGTTCATGAAAGTGCAACTAATTATGCCTGGACAGGTGCACTACGCAAGATCTCACAACGCACTCTCAGACGAATGATAAGGAAGGTAAGAGAGAAGCCAGGAGTCACTTGAATAGAGTTGCAGGACGACCTGAAAGCAGCAGGAACAACAGTTACGCAGAGAACAATAAGCAATGTACTGCACTGCAATCTTCTCCATTCCTACACCACACACAAACCTCCTCTGCTAAAAAAAAGAAGCACGGAGATGCACGTCTAAAAGCATTTAGACAAATCAGAACTGATTTGGAACAATATACTCTGGTCAGATGAAACTAAAATGGAGCTCTTTGGCAATAATTCAGCTTGACATGTTTGGAGAAAGAAGGGTTGTGTGTATGATCTGTAGACGTCTCAAAGCTGTAATCACCAACAACGACTTCGCAACAAAGTACTAATTTTGTTCATTTATGGAGTCCAAAGACTTTTTACCCTAGAAGTTTATTTAAACATATCTTTTTTTATGCTTATAAATACATACTTTTTTGTTCATATTAATAAATACAAAGTCAGAAGACATTATGTATGTAAGTTTGAAGTGGATAGTGTATTAAATAATGATTAAAAAAAAAAGTCAGAATACTTATTTGCCCTGACTGTGTATTGATACATTGACACTGACAGTGTACATATACTGTACAGTGATATACATATTCATTAAGATTTAAAACCTTAATAAAATTAATAAAATTAAGGTTTAAAGAATTATAGAATAGACCAACGATGCTTACCTTATATGGTCCAAGTTTCTTGGACAGCAAAAAAGACATACACAAATTTACTACCACAATTTTAGGCATGTAAATCTATTTTTGGTTTCGAGGAAACATTGGAAAGAGTTTTCATGTGGTAAATTTTCATTTTTAACAGAGTCATATTAAACTATTTTGACTTATTACTTCACAGGTATTATGTGAGATCCTGAATTATTACATCCAGGGAAGTAACTTGCATTAAAAGAATATATTAAGTAGATAATTTCATATGATGTAATATGATACTGCCATCAAGTGGACATCTGCAGTGCTACCAGGCAGTCAGGATCTGTACATTAAATTACACTGACCACAATTTGGTCAGACAACATAATTAAGGCATTTCTTAGAATAAAAGGGCAGTATATTTATATCATAATTATACTTTAATTTTACATAACAATACTAGGAAAAGTGCTGTTCAAATTATACATACCATAGTTTGGGCTTCCTTTGGTGGTCAGTAGAAATAAAAACACAAATGTCTCCAATAATTAGCAAATACTGCATATTAATATCTGAATAGTGTTTATAATGTTTATAAAAGAGATCTGTGATTCAGATTTTAAGGGGATTTGTGGAATAAAAAAAAAAAAGTTGCAATTGTACAGAGTTTTGTTGATTTGTTTACACTGAAAGAGGCTCCAGAAAAGTTTTAGCACCCCTGCTTTGTATAGGTACACCTACAAGGAGGTTTATAGTATATACATGCACGTCTATGAAGGTTTATAGCCTTTTAATACTATCCAGGTACACCTCCAACTTCACCTTCTACCTAATTAAGAAATAAAACACTTGGGTGTGTGCTGTTATAGGAAAACAATCAACGATGTGGTGGTATAATGCAGTCTGACGCAATTTGGAGTTACCGTTACCGCCTGAAAGTCTATTATTTTCGAATAACCGCACATCCTGATTCCTCTTATACCACACCAACTGATACATCGTACTTTTTACCCATTTATAGTTACATTTAATTTAACTTCAGGTAGAAAGTCAGAAAACTTACAGCTGGACCTCTGACTGCAACAAAGCACTGACTCTGGAGACTCCTTTCATAAATGTTAAATAAACATCTCCTTACAGAAAACTTCACCGTATCAATGATTACACATGTTTTTAACCCGTTTATATGCAGCATCTGCCATACAAGTCCCTGTCTAAGCTTTTACTATAAAAAATGATAAAGTATTTCTTTGATATAAATCTGTAATTTGCCATATAGCCAGCACTACTTTTAGAGTTGCACTTATAGACTTATAAGACACCTTTGGACTCTTAATTATGCATATGATTTCTATCTAGATATCATATTCATAATTTTGGTGCGTACATATATATATATATATATATATATATATATATATATATATATATATATATATATAAAATCCATTTATAGTTACATTTAATTTAATTTCAGTTAGAAAATCAGAAAACTTAAACTTACAGCTTGACCTCTGACTGTAACAAAACACACACACACACACACACACACACATATATATATATGTATATATATATATATATATATATATATATATATATATATATATATATACACACAAATATAGTGTGTTCTGTAAGTGGGGAGTCTAAAAGCATTTCCAACACATGTTTTAACTTCCCTGTTAAAAAAAAAAAAACAATAGAAACCCTCATAGAATTTGTAG
Organism: Pangasianodon gigas; assembly: GCA_022758105.1. Taxonomy (NCBI): domain Eukaryota; kingdom Metazoa; phylum Chordata; class Actinopteri; order Siluriformes; family Pangasiidae; genus Pangasianodon; species Pangasianodon gigas. Next base: position 16,756,516 of record CM040472.1, on the reverse strand, counting down.
TGGTTTTAATGGTTATAATGGGAATTGTATTGGTTTTAATGGAAACTGTAATGGTCCCTGTGGGTCTCTACTGGTAATTTGTTGCCTTCTATATTGGTGGCATGTTATGTCTAGTGGATACCATTAAGGACCAGTAATGGTAATGGTTTTAATGGTTAGCTGCTGGTTTGTAATGGCATTTGTCGTGGAAACCATTAGAATTTCTGTGATGGTTTCTATTGTTTTGTTTTGTTTTGTCTAAATTTGATTGTTGATAGAATGTTGGACTTGTTTTCTTCCTTTCCAGAAAAAAAAAGAAAGAATGAAGAGTCAGAGAGATAAAACTGCTTGAGAGATGTCAGGGTGTCTATGCTGAGTGGGAGCCTGAGGGAGGAGAGCTGAAAGCCGGGCAGGGTGATGAGAGCAGGGGGTGTCAGGTCTCAGGTCTCTGGTGGAGAACTTTATAACGTTAGTCATTAAGACTCGTGATTTTTTTTCTCTTGTTCAAATTGTAAATGTGTGGGGTTTCTCCTTAGTTAGGATTTGAATATGTATTGTATACATTTAGCATGCAAACAATGTGAATAACTGACCAAACCAAAGCACAATCCTAACCAGGCTAGTCAGCTGTCATGCTAGGCTAGCTCTAGCTAAACTAACTCGTTAACTAGCTGGATACCTACTATATAAAAATAACGTTTTGTTTACTCTGAAAACTAACTTTTGTTTTTGATGTAGAAAAAAAAAACAGCTGATTAAATAGTTAAATTGCATAGCTAGCTATGTAGCTTGCTAACCCGTGGACAAACACCTAGCTTGCCTGCTTGTTTATTGAGCTAGCTAACTAACAAACAATTGTAAATTAAACATATTTGGTGAAATAATATGTTAGATTTGTTGACTGACAATGCCAAAAAATGACGTCTACGCGGTATGATTTGAATGCAGCGTGATTAAAGTTATTTTTGGACGCTTTGTTATCGTAGGCCTGGATGTCATCCTGGGACTTTCCTGCTGTGAATGAACCGAAGGGAAGCACACGAACGGCGGGTAAAGCGCCTTACAACAGGAGCGGCAGCAGGCAAGCTGGTGTGCAGTAGTCCAAGCCGGGAAACGGTGGTGGAGAAGTAATAATGGCAGGTAAGTTTACGCCTTAAAGTTTTTTTTCTTTTCAGGGACTTATTTACATTAAAAAAAAGCCTTTCGGTAAAGGTGTGGTGGCTTCAAAACATCCCAAAGTACCGAGTTGTCTCTTTAGTCAACAAAAACACTTCACTTGAGCCTTGTCGTGAGTTTAATTTCATTCATGTTGTAATTTAGGGGTTTTCAAACTTTCAGAAACGGATTTAATTCACGAACAAACTCCAACTACTCAAACATTAAGCTAATTATTCAAACAATAGCCTACAATAGTAATTTGGCTACTTATTGGAGTTGTAGAGCTTTTTATTCCTGAACTATATCTTTCTAAGGGCTGAACACATTAGGTCCAAGTCCACATCATTCATAGACAGCTTGTTTTTGAGTTCTGAATCAATCATACATTCATTTATTCATCCATCCATCCATCCATACTAAGGGTGGCGATGGATCGGGAGTCTATCCCGGGAACACTGGGCAAGTGGTGGGAATATACACCCTGGACGGGACACCCGCCTGTTGCAGGGCAACACACACACTCATTTACGCTTAGTGGCAATTTAAAGCAGCCAGTCCACCTAAGGGCATGTTTTCGGGAAGTGTGAGGAAACCGGAGAACCCTGAGGAAACCCACACGGGCTCAGGGAGAACATGTGAAGCTCCACTCAGACAGTAACCCCAGCTCAGGATTGAACCCTGGACCCTGCAGCTGTGAGGCAGTAACGCTACTCAATGTGCTGTGGCAAATAACTATAAGAACTCTATAATAATTATGATAACTTTTAACAGAATAAAAAAAAATCATGGAAATCATGTTGCGAAACTGTTGTGTAAGCAAGTAAATGAATTCAGGTGCTTCAAGATCTTAATGAGATTTTTTTTTACCGTGTGGAAAGTTTCGCCTCTCTAAGGGTAAACAGACACGCAGTTTTGCATCTGCCACCTGTCTTTAAATTTCAGTGTAACGTGTGAGAGTGTTATCAGCGACACGACACAGTTTTCTGCGCCCTGTGCAGATACAGTCTTGGTGGATAACCATCACAGATCCTGAACATGCAGACTTCTTAATCCAGACAATGCTTTTCCACTCTTCTCAGGGGAAGGTAGTTAATCCATGCTCAAAAAGGTCTCTAGAAGTCTCCAGATGACATCCTAGGCTCATTTGCATATTCATTGAACTGTCCTGATCATTTGCATATCAAAGATTTTCTGAAGACAGAAGAGTTTTATCAGAGTAGAAAATGAGTGAGGAATAATACACATGGGTGGTGAGATGAAGCCGAGTTACTTACCACCCTAAAGTTGATCATTTTCCTGTAACAGCTTCCTGTTCTGAAGTGTTTCATACCTCTTATACCACAACTAACAATTGTTTATCCATTTATAGTTACATTTAATGTCAGGGAACATCCGTGAAACAAGTTAGTTCCAGTTATACCTTACCAGCCTCGCTTTTTTTAACGATGCAAAAAAAAAAAATGCACAAATGCACATTGTTACCAAGAAACTGGAAAGCACAAGCTCCTTTGTCCTAAAGACCTGTGTTGGAAAACTTATTGTTAAAAAGTACTGATACTGGAGGCTCCTTCTGTGAATTTTAAAGAAAGCTTTAACGCATCTTCAATTATACGTTGTTCTTTGTTAAATAACAATGTGTTTTTTAATACGTTTATTATCAGACTTAGTTCATATGGAGTGTTAGTTGTTAGTATTGAAACGATAACGTTATAACGAACGAGCACATTAATTTAATTTAATTAATTTGCAGCTGCACTACGGTCAGAGCCTGTAGTAGGTAGATCAGAGAAGAAATCCTAAAATAAATAAATAAATAAATAAATAAAATCACTGTTCAACCATTAAAAAACAAACAAACAAAAAAACAAACTTACCTGGGATTGTTTCTCTACAAACCTGAGGTTTGTTTGCGGTGTGTGTCTGCACTTGCTGAACTTGAGAAAAGTTCATTTTGTTTTAGGACTTTGCTTTTTAACAGTCTTTCAGCATTGCCCTCAGTGTGTTCTCTCTCTCTCTCTGTCTCTCTCTCTCTCCTAATTAACAAACATCTCACTGACACAATGGCATTCACTGTGCCACCTCTCGCATTGTCTGCTTTAGCAGTGAGAAAAAAGTGAAAGAGGATGACGGAGGAGTCGAGTGATGTTTAAAGCTCCAGTGTGAAATACAGCGCTGGAGACGTTGCTCAGGAAAGCCGCTTTTTCTCGAGGCTGAGAAGTTTTCTGCTTCATGTTGAGTATTAGCATCTGGTCGGTGTAGCACATTTTAAACCGTAGTGCTGCTTGTGGACTATTTCTTTGCATCTGGGAAAAGTTTGAGCTGGTTGTGTATGCACCTTGGATTTCTGTCAGTCCCTTTCCACACCTGCCTCTAGACATTTTACAGGTGTGTAAAACTTTTCTGTTCGCTATTTGCAGCCTGGATGTTGTTGTGCTAGTGATTTAAAGTGTAAAAAGTCAGGATGCTTGCGCCAACGCCCGCTCTCGAGCCCCATACCACGCACAGGCTGGCACTGGATTGCCGGAGCTGGCTGGATCATCGCCAGGCCCGTGGTAAGAGCTCCTTTATCTGCCTCGACACTTTGTTCTTACACACACACACACACACACACGTTTGTCTTACTAACATTACTACCCTTGTGAGAACCTTCTCTTGAAATAATTGTCAGCATTATACCTACAAATAAAAGTAAACCTAATCTTAACTTCAGTAACCAAAAGGAAACTTTTTTAATCATTTGTAAAATAAAAGCTGCAGTTTTTGTTAAAAAAAAAAAAAAAAAAAAAAAAAAAAAAAAAAAAAAAAAAAAAAAAAAAAAAAAAAAAAAAAAAGGCATTTGGTTGGTCTTCACAAGGTCATAACTGTCAGCTCTTCCTATCCTTGTGTGGATAGACACACACACACACACACACACGAAGCGTGGCTGATATCGGAGATGGCACAATACCACTTTTTCTTTTCTGATACTGAAACCTTGAGTATCAACCGATATCGATACTCATCTGATATGTTTTTTTTTTTTTTTTAATTACTAAGCTTTGTAGTTATTTCTTTAAATTAAGCACTTAAAAATATATAACATGGCAAAATATAGTAAAAATAATAATGTATAAATCTAATGAAAAATTACAGTCAAGTCTCTTTATATGTAAACTTGTCCAGTTCCAAATTTTTTTTTCTCCAATTTCAGTCTTTCCCATTTGTTTCCGGATCAGATGAAATTCATACTTTTTTTTTTTTTCTCCGATATCCAAGCCACCATATTGTGCTGGTACCGGCCACAATACTGATCCTCGGTATCAGTACCTCAGGGGTACGTCGGTTCGGTGCCGTCTCTAGCTGATACGACAAAAATATCGTGTCTTGACACTTACGATAGACGATATGTATCACGATACACAGAAACACCGTAGGGTTTCATTTACAAAACCTGTGAGTTTAATGATGCTTTTATTTAACGTCTGCAAAAAGAAATGGTTTAACACTGAAAAGAAGGGAAATTAAAATATTTTGTAAAAAATTGTAATATTTCACAATTTTAAACATTTAAAGAATGCAGTATTTTTACGTCAAATCAGCTGCTTCCAAATAAGAGATTGTAACTGTTATTAAAATATTAAGATATATTTTTTTTAAATGTTGAGATAACCATGATATTTCAAAAAAATATACTGTGACATAATTTATCATGATATCAATATTATATATTGTCAGATTGTGCAGCCTTAACACACACACACACGACTGCGCCGAACACTACATGCTGGTCCTCACATGTCGGTAAAATTAAGTAGTCTCTGTAACACAGTGAGATGTTTTGTCCATCCGAGTGTCTCTCCTGGGACTTGAAGCTGAATCAGTCCTCTTTGCTGAGCGGAAATGGTTCAAATTCCGGTTATGTTCCCGTCGTGGAAACTAAAAATAATCACAATGAGGCTGTTTGGATCTAATCTTATATAGCACTGTTGAATTCTCAATTCTGATTGGTCAGAAGGTGTTGATTAATTTTCTTTAATAGCAGCTCTGAATATAGTGTAGCTCAGAATCACAGGTTTATGATAATATGCTCATTCTGATACGTTAACGTTTTTACAGTAACAATGGGAAAGTCTTCAGGACAGAAGTTTGGCGCTTTGCAGTTTCTCAGCAAGGTGACAAGCTCCATTTTTTTTGTTTGATTAAGAGACTGGTGAGGGAACGACTGTTTATACAGACACAAATAAGTATATAAATTCCGAGATGGTCCAAAAGTCCAGTGGGTGGAGCTGGATCTTGTCCAACTCCTCCTATATTCCTAACCTCTAACCCTCACAGTGCTCTACAACACGTAACCAACACACTGAACACCCTTTTGGCTCGACTCCGCCCAGGGTAGGAGGAGTCAGAACAGGTTTGTCTCCACCCCATGGACCTTTGTGTTCTGCAGCGAGCGGTACTTGGAAATTCTCACATAGGTGAGGACTCGGCCATAGTCGCTGTCCTTCTGTAAGCTGGTGTCTGAGGTAGCATGTTGTGTTTGTGCTCTCCAGTGTTTGGATACGAGCTGTGGTGTTTTCTCTTCATGTCACACACTGTCTAGTGTCTGTATTTTCTCTTATGTTTATCCATGACGTGACTGCGTGTTGTAAGCTATAATGACATACAGTCAGGTCCATAAATATTGGGACAGTGACACAGTTTTGGTAATTTTGCCTCTGTACACCACCACAGTGGATTTGAAATGAAGCAGTCAAGATGTGACTGAAGCGTAGACTTTCAGCTTTAATTCAAGGGGTTTAACAAAAATATTGCATTAACCGTTTAGGAATTACAGCCATTTTTTACAGAGTTTCTCCA
>CM040472.1:16683117-16750443 GCA_022758105.1 Pangasianodon gigas | reverse complement strand
AGGAACTCTGTAAAAAATGGCTGTAATTCCTAAACGGTTAATGCAATATTTTTGTTAAACCCCTTGAATTAAAGCTGAAAGTCTACGCTTCAGTCACATCTTGACTGCTTCATTTCAAATCCACTGTGGTGGTGTACAGAGGCAAAATTACCAAAACTGTGTCACTGTCCCAATATTTATGGACCTGACTGTAATTCGTCTTTCATCTGTTCACGCTGTCTAATTATCGAAACGGTTCTACTGTTCACACCAGACCACACCTCGGCCGATGTGTGTAGTGCAGCAAGTGGTGAGATTCTGAATGAGTACCATCCTTTATAGACCCATTTAGTATCCAGGAGAGATGAACCTGGTTGCAAAAAGCCCTGAGTAGCCTAGCAACCTGATACTACTTGGTTATAATCTGACTGAAGAATCTATCCAGAATTTTATTTAGGAATTGGATTGACGTTAGCTGAAATGGTATATACACTTACTACCATGGATTACTACTAAAAGACGAGTGCTATTAAGCTAAACTAACACTTTGAAATGGTGTGACTCCAGAAGATCCTAGTGGCTTGGTGTCCTGTGAGTGGCTTAATGATTCTAAGCAGTGAACTAGCCTGCAATGGCCAGACATATGTACAGTCAGGTCCATAAATATTTGGACATTGACAAAGTTATTGTTAAATTTTTTTTTGTCTATCACAGTGTATTGGATCTGAAATTAAATAATGAATAATGAACTCAAAGTGCAGACTTTCAGGTATTTACATCCAAATCAGGTAAGTGGTGTAGGAATTACAGCACTTTTTAAATATGTCTCTCCCCCTTTTTTAAGGAACCAAAAGTAAGTGGACAAACTAATAATCATAAATTGAAATGTCATTTTTTGATATTTGGTTGCAAATCCTTTGCAGTCAATGACCGCCTGAAATCTGGAACCCAAAGACATCACCAGACGCTGGGTTTCTTCCCTGGTGTTGTTATGCCAGGCCTTTACTGTAGATTTCTTCACTTCCTGCTTGTTCTTGAGGAGTTTTGCCTTCAGCAAGTGAAATGCAGTTCAGTTGAATTCAGATCAGGTGACTGACTTGACCATTGCACATACTTGCTTAAAAAAAAAAAAAAAGTCTTGAGTTCCAAGCATGCTTCAGGTCGTTGTCCATTTGCACTGTGAAGCACCGTCCAATGAGTTTTGAAGCATGTGGCTGAATGTGAGCGGATAATATAGCCCTTCACGATTCATCCTGCTGCTTTTATCAGCAGTCAGATCATCAATAAAGACAAGGGAACCATCCATCCATCCATCAACCAGCCATACAGCAGTTACATTATGGCACGCATGCCATAAGTTGAGGTGGTACGCTTCAGATCATGAGCAGTTCCTTCCTTTCTTTATAATCTTCTCTTCCCATCATTCTGGTACATGTTTATCTTCGTCTCATGTGTCCATAGGATGTTGTTCCAGAACTATATAAGTTGTTTTTGGCAAACTCTAATCTGTTCTCCCTGTTTTTGAGACTTACTAATGGTTTACATCGTGTAGTAATCCCTCTGTATTTACTCTGGTGAAGTCTTCTCTTGATTGTTGACTTTGACACAGATACGTCATCTGGCCAACTGTTTTGAAGGGGCTTCTCTTCACCCTGGAAGGAATTCTTCTGTGATCCACCCCAGTTGTTTTCCATGGTCTTTCCATGGTCTATTGGTGATCCTGAGCTCACCAGTGCATTATTCTTTGTAAGATTGTACTAAATAGGTGATTTGGCCACACCTAATGTTTTTTGCTATCTCTCTGATGGTTTTGTTGTGATTTTTCAGCCTAATGATTGCTTGCTTCACGGGCAGTGACAGGACAGCTCTTTGGATTTCACATTGAGAGTTAATAGGAACAGATTCCAAATGTGAATGTCACACCTAAAATCAACCCTAAACCTTTTATTTGCTTACTTTTAAGTAAAATAATGAGGGAGTAACACTCACCTGGTCATGGAACAGCTGAACAGCCAATTGTCCAATTACTCTTGGTCCCTTAAAAAAGGGGACCACACATAAAAAGCGCTGTAATTCCTCCACCGTTTACTCCACAGTTTGGATATAAATACCCTCAAATTAAAAGCTGAAAGTCTGAATATAATGTGGTAGAGAGCTAACATAACAGTAACTTTGTCAATGTCCGAATATTTATGGCTCTGACTGTACATGACTTGTGCTGCTCTCTGCTAGGGATTTGTATAAAACCCTTCCTGTGTGTGTGTGTGTGTGTGTGTGGGCATGTTTTTATAGCTTGGTGGGGTCCAGATGTTTCTGTAAAATAGGAATATCTGATAGTTTTGACCTTGTGCAGAAATCTGGCCGGTCTTCATTAGGAAAACTGCTTAAAAAAAAAAAATCAAAAGTCAAAATGTTTCCTTTTTCATCATTGAGGTGTAGGTTAGGGTGTAGCATTGCATGAATTAGCTTCACAGGGTCTTCATAGGGATAGTAAGACGTTTGTGTGTGTATCTGTGTCTCTCTCTCTGTATGTGCGTGTGTGTGTGTATGAGAGAGAGCGTGCAGTGTGAGAGCAGAAGAAAACCCACAGGGAGACTAAGGATGAGGAATGACGGATAATAAATGATGATGCTTCCTGTGAGAGAAAAAGAAAGAGAGGGGGGCAGGAATAGCTCTGAAAGTAGGAGGAGCTTTTGTTTCTCTAACGCATGACTCCACCCCCTCTTGCTTCCCCCCGAGAGCTGATTGGTGAACAGGAGGTGTGTGCTGCCGTGTGGATAATCAGCATTTTTTCCAGCACTTGGGAGCGCAGTCAGGGAAAGCCAAGGTCATCATGCTTCGCTTGTCATTTCCCTCTGCACGCATCTGAGTGTGTGAGCTTGTGGGTGTTTTTTCAGTGTGCGTGTGTTGACGGAAGAGAGTCGTGTGTGTGTATGTGAGCGTCGCTGTAGCTGCATCAGAGAAGCTGCAGGGTAGGACAAGGAAAGAGCATCTTTACGGTCTCCTCTGTCCATGTACGGTAAGGACTACAGTTCTCTCTTTCTGTGTGTGTGTGTGTGTGTGTGTGTGAAGGATTAAAATCATATCTATAAGCACAAGGTCATCTCTGGCCGCACACTTTTTTTTCCTCGTGTCCTTCACACACGGACAGTGCATCGTTTACACGAAGAAGCTGCAGTGTGCTGGTGATGGTACGCAGCTCTCAGATGGAGCTTATCTCTCGTCCGGTCAGATGAAATTCCTCGCAGACGTTAGCCTATTTACACTCTCTGGCTCTGCAGGAAAGCACGCTGAGGAACTTTGCTCTGGATGATGTGATTGGTCACGCTTCGGGCTGACGTACAGCACCGTACGTGGGTCGGTATCGATTTACCCGAGCCTCAGCTGGGTTTCAGTGGTTTAGCTGACTCAGCAGGCTCATCGTGCCACGCTATGAGTCGTGTGATGTCATGATACGCCACGATTTTGAACGCAGACGTGTCGTGATGATTCGTAGCTTGTTACGGTTATGCCAGTGTGAGGCTGAGGTTTCTGTAAAACCCTGAACAAAACAATGTCATGGCAGCGTGACTCTCTTAAACGGCTTTCACTCAGCGCAGCATCCACTGTATTCAGTAGCTACATCAGACATTATAATAAGAAATTATACATTAAATATAATTTAAAATATGAAATATATCTTACAATTATACATTTAAGATTAAAAAAATTGTACAATTTAATAAGAAAACTATGTAAATTGTTTATTTCGTACAGATTTTTAAAACAATCCTCCTTTTTTAGTATCATTTATTTTTCTAGATATTAAATAAAAGTATTATTAATTACTAAATTTTTTTTTTAAAGGCAACAAGTATCTTATGGTATTTTTGTCATATTGCTCAAGCCATCATAACACCCACCTCTAAATGCTCTAGTATGTGTTTTTTTTTTGTTTTTAAAGGTGAAGATTTTTTTAAAAATGAAGTTCTCATTTCCAATGAGTTGGGTTTCTACATATCCCATGATTTATTTCGACTGGGAATTTTTTTCTCCAGTATGATCACTTGCTGCTTTTAAAACCTAATAATATAATTTCCATCCGTCCAAAAATCATCACTATTAGTTGACTACTATTAGAGTCGTCAGAACAAATGTGTCTGTACAGAATACTATACTTTTGAAATAGTATTTATGTAGTGTTTATATAGCATAAAGTATACATTTTTAAATTATTTAATTTAATGATTTTTTTTCCACATTTTCTCTCTTATTTATCTTGGAATCTTGGCCAATTCCCACCCATCAGCTCTTCCCTTATAACAGCTACCTACTGGGGAGAGTGAAGGCTAATCATGTGCTTTGTCCGAGAAACGTGAAGCCAAACAAACATGTCTTTTCAAACTGCTGCTCATGCTGCGTCACATTGTAGCGTAACACACTTGGAGTAAAGCGCTATCTGCCCTCTTCCTCATACATGAGCTCACAGACCTCCAGGATTGGCTAGCGTCGCTGTGATTGACAGGGGAGAGAGAGTAAACCCGGCCATTTTGCTCTCTTGACTCCCGGCTCACGGATGGCTGTGGTGTTGTCGGGATTCGACAATGACCCTCATGTTGCTCAGAAAGGGTTTTGAATAAATGTCGGTTATGACCTAGTATATTGTCATGTTTTTTTCTTCATAAGTGTCAATTTTCAAATTAAATATACGAACAACATACAGTACGTGTCCTACATGTTATATAAGTAGTTAATTTCCATCAGACACGTATTGGAGTCATATCAGACAGTGTCTTATGGGATATACAGTGTGCTACATAAATAGACAATATATATGATTTTTGATGTGGTGAAGCTTTCTACATGGAAATCATCAGGATAAAGCGCTCTCTTGTCTTTATTATCAAACGAGAGAGAAAAACAGAGAGGCTGGTGAGGGAATGACTGTTTTTAGCTGCTATAACGTAAGAGAAAACAGAACGTGGACGTTCTTTAATAAAAAAAAAAAACCCTACAAGCTTGTTTGTGGAATTTCATCGTTAAATGTACCCTTAAAAGGTTAAAATGTACAATGTGTTGCTCTTTAATAAATAATGAATGTAATCATTGGCAGATTGCTGTGTTATAAGCGGAATAAAACACTACAGGGCATGCTGTAATTGGAAAATAATTAACTTCAGAGTAGTAACAGTAGCTCTGCTTCACCACACCACCCAGGTGTTGATTATTTTCCTATAACAGCATGACACAGAGGGGTTTATTCCTTACCTTTCTTCTATAATCTGTCCTAAAGGGATACAAACTGGTTTTGTTCGGGATTATCGTTATGGTTGTGGCGCTGTGATGAATAAATAATTATAAAATAATATACATTAATAGTGCCAGGGTTTGTGAGTTTGTGTAGTTGCAGGATAAACCTGCTGCTGCTCGGCGTCACTTTCATGTAAAAATAGCAGAAAGTGGGCTCAGGATGTCTCTTATGTAACAGCACTGAAGGGCACCATATAATCCCTATGTCTCTCTCTCTCTCCCTCTCTCTCTCCTTCTCCTGATGTGACCCAATCACACTAATGCGTTTGGACTGCAGACTCCGACTGTGGCTTACGCGTGGGTGGGTTTGTTGACATTTTTAGGGAAAATAAATGAAACGTGTATGTGTTTACACACAGATTCAGAGAAGAAAAGATTTGAGGAAATACTCTGCATAGAGAGCTTATTAGTGTGACAGTGAAACGTATTAATGTAGTCTCAGCTGAAGTGCGATTTGGAATAAGACAGACGTGTTAATGTAGGACAGCAGGTGAGCGAGTGGGCGGTTATTTAAAAAAAACACACACACACACACACACACACACACACACACACACACACACACACACTCTGCTTGGTTTCTCACCGTAATCAAGCTGTAACACTCCATAATCACGCTTCTGTTTCAGACCCTGTAATTTCCAGCCTGTTCAGGAATTAGTTACCCAAAGCTTTGAACGTCTTGAAGACCTTGTTCATGCTGAAATACTCTGATCAGTGTGAATCAGTTCCTGTAAATATTCAGTATTGCTTAGTTTATAGAGCGATGATCTGCAGGTTAAAGTATTTCAGCAGATTTTCAATAGTTTTCCAAACCATCACGGCTTCTGTATCAGATCCTCCGTTCCATCCAATCGCATGTGTTTATATAAATTAATTAGCTGAAGGCGGCTCTTCGGACCTCAGACTAGCTACACGGCTAGAGACATTAGCTAAGAAAGGGAAGTTTTTTCACATAAATGTCATTTATCCTCTTGATGATGAAACAGAGTCCTAATGAAAAGTGTGTAACACCACTACAAACCAAAACACTTCAAAGTGTCTCAGCTATAAACTGTTCATTAATGGTGAAGCTTTAAAAGGTTTTTGTTCGCCGTTCAAAATAGCGTAGCACATTTGGCGGAAAGTGCTATCTGCCCTCTTCCTCATACATGAGCTCACACATGCACACGATTGGCTAGAGTCACTGTGATTGACAGGGGAGTGAGAGTATGCCCCTCCTACCCAGACAATACAGACAATTTTGTGTTAAAAGGTTTTTGTTCGTTGGTCCAAATCTCGCACAATCAATCAATCAATAAACCGCCACAGTGTGCAAGCAAATAAAGTTAAATCATGAGTAGGGCTCTAGAGAGTCAATGAAAACCCATATCTAGCATTAGATTAGCATTACATAAGTTGAGCTAAGTCTTACTGATATCACATGGCTGTGATCCTTTCATCACATCATGATTAAATTAGGGTTAATTGTGCAGTTGTACTGAGAGAAATGCTGATCTGTGAGAATGTTTTGGCTCATTCAGAGTCATGAATGAGGCAATGAGGCAGTGAGTCAGGTTTGCTTTAGCAGCAGTTCACTTAATTAAATTAAACTCCCTTTTGTGTAGCTTTCTGTTCCTCCCTCATTTCCTCTCTCTGATTTTCTCTCCCTCATCTGTTCATTTCCTGTAGTACATTCCTGCCATTGCTCCTCTGCTCTCTCTCTAATGAGTGGATATTGAAGGTTGAAGGTACGCATGAACCTGAGACAGTGTGCAACACAAGCTGGGGGTTCTTTCAGATGTTTCGCAATTTTAAAACCAGTTTCCATTTTTAAAAAAATTTTATTTATTTATTACATTTTCAAAGTCTAGATATAAATCTGAAACATCCGATTTACATCCATCATTTTTCCCCCCCATTTTTTTCATTTCCATTACTCTTTTTCACCACCTCAACTAAACATAAACTTTTTTTTTGGGATGTTTTTGCTGGTTTTTTTTATTTATTTATTTATTTATTTTTTTTTATTTCAGGCTCTTCAAAATTCTCATAATAGCTGGATGGAGAACCCCATCCTGTCAGTTCATTTATCTTATCAATTTATCTTAATTTACAGCATCTTATGCAAGGGCTCAAACATTTAGAGTTGTTCTGTTACAGGAAAATAAACAGTGACAGCTGAGTTACTGTTCCCAACCTGAAGTTAATCATTTTTCAATATTTTTTTTCGATAACAGCAATAAGGGGTTTATTCCTTTATACCACAGCAATTTTACCAATGACTCCATTTTATTACAGACACGTTTCTCCGTTCAGGTTTTTATAACGCCATTCTTGCAATTTGCATAAAAGAACCGGATGTAAAACCTCATACGAAAAGCACTCCTCTGTTTCTTCTGTATGGGAATATTGTAGACTTTCCACATCATGTGCTTATGATCTTGACTAAAGGCCGCTGGCTCTTCAGGTTAAACACTAAAATCAGCGCTGGATTGAATTGAAATTGAAACACACACTGGGCTGAACTGATGCAGGCAGTAAAAGCCGTCACAGTGATTGATTTTATTGGCACACATCTGCAGGGGTTATTAGTCACGAAGCTAAAAGCATAATCAGTGTTGTTCTGCTCACTCACAGGTTTCTCATCATCATACAGGAAATACAGAAATCAATTTCTGCACTGTAAGCTAAATGGACTAGTGTCCAACCATGTGCCAGGATTTAGAGTTCAGTATTCGTTAAAAGATAAAAGCAATGAAAATGCAAAAGCCTGTGACTCTAGAACAGACTGCATTGCCTTATATATGTGATTACAGTCCTGAATTACAGTCAAAACTGTAAAGTAGTATTCAGACAGGACAAGATTTCCAGACATATGTTTAAGTAATGCTCATAGAGACTGTCTGTAGTAATTACAATCAATTATAAATCACGGAGATGGGAGTGTGTTAACGATGCAGTTCCACACATACTACATATAGCACATTTTAAAGGTGAAATAGTCCATTTTTATTTTTTACTTGCACAAATAACATTGACAAAAATATGTAGAACATGATTTAAAAAAACAAAACAAAAAAAAAAAACCAATGGTTTAAGCCATGACCTCAGCACAAGTGCATTACGTGGCTGAGGAAACCTCTTTGGAAAACTGCCTTCTGGTCCAGAATGCTTGTTTGTGTTTGGGCCTCTTGTCAATCATTTTATAGACACTCCCTAACACCTCTTCACTCTGTCCTCATTTCAGTCTGAAATCGGCAAGCACCCAGTGCAGCCAGATAATTCTCCTGTAAGAATTAAATAACAACAAGTAACAGATTAAAACCAGATTAAAAGCTGGCAAGAGTCATTTATAACCTGTGAAGGGGATGAAGGTGGACAGAGAATTAGTGACGTTGCTCCTGGACAGTTTTGAAAATACAATTTGTGTAAAGCTTTGAATTGTTTGAATGGGTGGCTTTACTTAATGACTCGAGTAGACAGGGTTTTTTCCATTACAAAGCAAAAAGGACAGCGAAGGTACTTGGAAATCCTCATGAATCAGTATGAGTTGAAGTTAGCATGTTTTTAGAGATGTAACTCTCTGAAAAAGTAAGCTTTTTTTGTAAGCTTTCAAGCAGGAGAGTGACTTATCTTTTAGCTAGCAATGCTAATATTGAAGCTTAGCGCTCATAAGAGCTTATAATAAAGGAACAGGAAAAGGACAGTGACGGCACTTGTGAGCCGAAGTACGTGTGTTTATAGTGTTATAACTGGCTTTGAAGCGGGTGAATGTCGGAGTGCGCTTGAAAGTGATGTCAAGACGGTCCGGGCTAATGCTAACTCTTAATTGAACTGCTGTAGGTTCTGGGGGTGGAGCTTTGTGTTCATGGGCAAGAATGTGGGATGGGCTCAAGGAGAGACCTAATCTTCCAAATGCATTTTTAATATGAGCAGATTAGATTTGAACCTTATTAAAAGCACTTGTCAGGTTTGTTGCACTTGATCATAAGTAGGTCACATGACCATAACATGCATGTAGGCTGTACGTTTGGGTTTATTATTTATTATTAGGTAAGGGTTAAAGCATGTCGGCGTCATGCCTGTGAGGCCACTCAGTTTCTGTGGATCAGATGAATATCAGGAATGAGCAGGTCCTCAGAGCTTTTATATCATTATCATTTCAGAGAAAAAGGACGAATGTCATTTGTTTGTGTCTAATTGTGTATATTATCGGGAAATAAACAGAAAGGAGAGGCTTTTGCCAAGTCTGTAGTGTGTTTATGAGTGCAGGAGATGGAGTGTGTAGAGTACATGCAGTGTGTGACGTGGTTAAGCCGAGCCAGATCCAGTTCCTAGCAAACTGCAGTTTTAATCCTCATCTTCACTATGCAAGCAAACAGAGTGTCCACTGTGTCCTGCGCGTATATGCTGTAAAGATCTCGTAGCTGTCCTGGCTTATGAGCTCTTGCGCTTCTCTGACTTTATCTCTGTTTGTCTTTAATTTTGTCGCTGTTGATAGAATGAGTGGGTTATGATCGTAGAGCTTAGTGTTGTGTGTATGGTGGTACATGTGACAAGCATACAGCATTTTACCAAGTTCTGGAAAAGGATAAACTAGGGTTTGGTTATAACAGAGCATAATTAGGCTGAATCGATTATTAAACAAGTCTGAGTTAGGATCTTTGTGTAACACGGCTCCAGAGACAGTGAGACAGTGCTGGTCATTGATTGGTTAACCGCAATCGTTACAGAAACGTCCTGATTTATATCCCAAATATCCTCTTATTTACTGTGTATGCTCACTACATGGGGTATAGGACAATACCTAATGCACTTGAATACCTGATAAAACACTATCTGAGATTCAAAATTCTGCCACATGTATGTCTGCTAAAGTAAGCAGTCCATATCCTCGGTGTTATTGCGAAAGTATCGGCACCCTCGTCGTCATTTGGGTTGCCGTTACTGCAGATCACCCTGTAAGGTGCCACAAGATGAAGACACAAACATTTTAACGTGAAATAAACTCTTTCAAAAATAGAACTTGTTCCAAAGACTCTAAATTTCTAGTATTTTTGTACAATTTATTAGCTGGTTATTATAACAAGTACTGAATTATTCGAGCTGTTACCCGCAGGAACAATGCTAATTTTACCAGTCTGTGAAATCCTCTCTCTCTCTCTCTCTCTCTCTCTCTCTCTCTCTCTCTCTCTCTCTCTGCTCATCTCTGTTTAGTTCCTCTCCCATCATCCCGTTTTCTCTCTGCAGGTGGTTTGGTGTAGCATAACACCCACAGATACACAGCCATCCTGAATCTGTCCTTGTTATCAGCCAGATTGGAGATGAACTCACAGCACATACACGACTGTATTAGTCATAGGACACCCCTGTGCCCAGCATCTCGCCACTCTCTCACAGTAGCACACACACGCACACACACACATACACACACAGTTTCTCATTGTTTCACTCTCTATCTCGCTGTCTCTGTCTCTTTCCTTCTCTTTCTCTCTCGGGGTGAGAAGTAGAGCAGCAGGAGAATAAAATTGATGGTAAAATTTGGTTTTGATTAAAAGCTACTAGGAGCATTTTCAGTAAAGTTCAGGTGCTCTGGATTAATGAAATAAGCTTTTTTTAAAATGGTTTAGCAAGCACAAACTAAAATGGATGAATGCTGACATTTCCATGTACGCTACTGAATCCAGTGTGTTTCACAACCTAATAATCAGGTCATGATATAAAGAATCACTGCTAGACCAGTAGTTCTATTTGACCTCTTTATTTTCTCAGCTATAAATTATGTAATGTCTGATCTGGGTTTTATGGTGCAGATTTTTTTCTGTATGTGAAAAGCATATATTTATCTCACAGAATTGCAAACGCAGTACTATGTATTACTATGTATAGCTAAACAAATGAACTCATTTATGCAGTTCAGAACAGAAATCTGTCTCATCCACCCATCCACTAACATGTTCATCTGTCCATCCATCCACTCATCTATCCATCCATCCATCCATCCATCCATCCACTCACTCATACATTTATATACCAGTCCACTCTCTCATCCATCCATCCATACATCCATCTATCCACTCACTCCTACATTTATCATCCATCCACTCACTAAGCCATCCATTCATCCATCCATCTATCCATCCATCGATCTATGCACTCACTCATACATTTATCTATCCACTCACTCATCTATCCATTCATTCATCCATCCGTTCAGCCATTCACCTGTCTATTCATCCTTTCACTCATACATTTATCTATCCACTTGCCCATCCATCCACTCATCCACTCATCCATTCATCCATCCATCCATTCATCCAGTATGATGAAAATACTACATGTATCTAATCAAATGAATTGATTTATGCATCTGAACAGAAATCTGTTTCATCCATCTGTCTATCCATCTACCAATCCATCAGTCAGTAACAGCTTTATCCTGGGAGCACTGAGCACAATGTAGTGATGCACCCTGGATGGGAGGAACTGTGGTCACATGTTAAAGTGTACCTGATCTTGTTGAGATTTAATATTACAGTTAAAGCTGGCAGAAGTTGTGTTAGAAAAAGGGCAGGCAGTGTTTCGGATTTTAGACTATAGCGATTTATATATACACTTAGAAAATGTGAAATCTGTACCAAGTTCAAGTTTTGTGAATTCTCTGAATTCCATCGTGACCAGATCTGTGAGTGCATTTGGTCCAGCTGGTTCCTCGTCACGATACAAGCCCACTCGGGCCATTTTTGTGGCTTGGCTGTCACGGCTAGTTTGGAGTCTGACAGTGGTGCTTCAACTCCTGGGTCATTATCAGCCAGTAAAAACATCACACACAGTGCTGTAGACATCACATCTTCCATCCAAAGCCCGGTCTTTGAGCTATAACTAGGACTCTGTTGATGGACATGAGCTTCCACGCTGCGTGCTCTCAGTTCCAGAATCAGATTTCAGCCGAGTGCATTTTAAGAATTGGTACATCATTAAATCAAAACAACAGGATTGAAATTGAAAATGTAATTGATAGACTGTGTATAGCTGTTTGCATGTTTTCCTAACTGTAGAAAAAGATGACTAGCTGACTACTTTTTTAATTACTGGTTGATTATTTATGCAGTTTGGGACGGTACACAAAGCTCTTTTAAATGACGAGTAAAAAGAGCCTGAAGATGAGCCAGTCCTGCTGCAAAGAGGCAAATCGACCATACTATTTATTTCCTAAACACAAAATCTCCATAATCTCTGAGTAAAGGTTTCAGTGATCCTCCAGCTGCTCTCCCAACTTCATCCTCTTTCTTCCTTCGTTGAGAAGATGATTAGCGAGTAATGCATTTTAATTAAGATGGGGGAAGGGAGGGTGGCTAAGAAGAGACACTGAAAATAAGATAAAACTTCCTGAAAATAATACAATATAGAACATTTGTATAATACTTAGCAATGAAAAGATGAGTGGATTTCAGTCAGTCATGTTGCAGAGGAGCCTGTGTAAGTGGAGATAAGCTAGATGGAACAGGAAAGTAGGTGAGTGAAGTGGGATAAGGAGGGGAAATTTTTATCCTGGGTATTAAAATAGAACAGCGGACACAGGCTTCGTGGTGTTGTGCACTGAGTACGTTCTGAAAGACGCTCCCTCAGGGTCTCCCTTAGTGACGTAGCTTAGAGAGAAGAGTGTAAACCCCAGGCAGTGTTCTCTCTGTCCTACTGAATACACTTTATTTATATATATATATATATAGCATGTAGATGTTCCCAGGTCCACTTAGAGTCAATCTAACGGGACAAACCTGGCTCATCACTGCTGATGAGCGTCAGCCAATCAAAGTTTTCCTGCATATCAGCAGGGAGAGACAACGACTAGCACGTTTCGCAACTTTGCTCAAGGTCGTATGTAGGTGAAAGAGGTTAGTTTGTGTTGCTGCCATCTAAAATATATAAAGAGAGGTGCTTTAGATCTGCGAGGTGAAACGCACAAAGCAGCTCGTGAAGTTGACTTTATGGCTTTAAGCTTCTGACACATTTATATTAGCACTGAACCAACCAGAGCAATGCACAATCAAAATTGTTTTTTCAGTCGAATGCAAAAGTTTGTATACCCTTCTTTCGAAATGGTGAAACTAACAGGACATTTAATGCGAGATTAAACATCACAGATGTTTACTTTCTTACTAAAACACAAATGGTCATAGTGTTTAAGTGAGTAAGTAAGTGCATTTTATTTATAAAGTACATATAAAACAGCAAGAATGAACCAAAGTGCTGTACAAAATTAAGAGCATGGTCCATCCATAATAGATTTCCACTGGAAGACTGTTTCATAACCATGGCTCAGCCACTGCAAATGCATGGTCACTTTCAGCTTTTAGCTGAGACTTTGGAACTGCCAAATTGAATAAAACAGCAAGGACTCGTACCATTCTAGTACTAGTACTTCTAGATTTGGATTGGATTTGAAAGGGCCAGAGAAGTTGTTTTATTAATTAAAGAAATCTGTTAGCCATCCAGCTCAGAACATCCCTAATGCACACTTTGAGACTCTGTTAGTGAGAACAGATTATTGGGTTTTAAAAGGAGATAGATCTGAGTATCATCGGCATAACAGTTAAAGAGACGATATAACAGTAAAAGATAATGTTTCCCAATGGAAGCATGAACCTTGAGGAAAAAAAACATGCTCTATTATAAATCCTTGAGAAACACCACAGTCAGTGGTAGTAATAGATGAATAGAAGTTTTTGATGTTAACTGAGAACATGGTGTGACTGAGGCAGGAACTCGGATGATGAGAATATTATGATCTGCGATGTCAGACGCCTTTAACAAGCCAGAGTCTGCTATGAAAGACTTTAAAATCAGACTGGAAAGTTTCAAAAATCTCATTTCTCTTTGAATATGCGTAAAGATCAGAGAGAACTACATTTTCCAAGGTAGCTTTGATATCGGGCAGAAATTGCTAAGAATCTTTAGATTATTATTATTATTATTATTTTTTTTAATGAAGGGGCAACACTACTGCATATTTAAAGCTGGCAGGAGCAAACAATATTAATGGTGAATCAAACTTAAACATAAATGTGGACTTTTTTTACCCAGGAATCAAGGGAGATACAAAAGTTTATACTGAATTAGCTGTGGGAGTTTGTTGACATGTAACCGAGGGACAAACTGAGGCAAGATGCTTAGTCCAGTATTTCTAGTTTCATGGAAAATATACTGTATCTCTCTGACGCAACAACTGTACAAACTGTAAAGCAGTGATGCTCTGTAGAAATTGCTGTTTAATTACATGATTATTTTCAGAATTCCTTTAAAGTTTTGATTTAGGAATCACATGATCATTGAGAAAGGATACTCACTGTCTGTTATGCAACAGTATCACAGTCTGATTGGTTGAAGAGAGCTGTAGCTGTGCTGATAAATCTGAGAAAATTGTCATTCGGCTGATCACTGGTTGCTAGGTAACGGCAATGGTCTCCGAGTTGTTTCAAATCGCTAACAATAATTTAACAAATAATAAAAAAGTGCATGTATAAGGAAAGATCAGAAGCAAATGTTCATTATATTACGATGATGACAGTGACGATGAAATAACAATAATGATGATGACTGATGACGATGATGAAACTAATGATTATTTTTACTATAACCGAGCATTAATTACTAACGTTTTGCTAACGTTTTGCAATGAATGTCTCGATACTACGACGTGACCCTCCCTCTCATGTTCCGCTGCTTAATTAAACCCTCTCCAGGTGTTTAATAGCTGACTGTTGAGTGAAATTGGTCATCACTTAGTGCACAGAAGCCCAGATGATTCAAGTGTTCAGGTTTTCTACATAAATATTTAGCTTTCACTGAGACTAAATCATTTTAAGTGATTAATATTGATTGGAGTCCTCAGAGTTTAATGTCACCTATATCCTGAGCCAACTCAAAACAAGGTGCTTCATTCAAGTGTTTGTCTTTAAATACTGATCAAGGTCTTGTTGTGATGCAAACAGATTTTTTTTTTTTTAAGCCTCTTACGCACAAGAGATTTTCCCCTGGGGTTTGATGATCGCCTGGTGTTTTTCCATTCTAATCGCTCTCTCTCTCTCTCTCTCTCTCTCTCTCTCTCTCTCTCTCAGGGGTGTGCGGTTGTTGCTGTGGGGCTTTCAGGCCCCGGTACAAGAGGCTTGTTGACAACATATTTCCTGAAGATCCGGAGGTGAGAGACGACCCTGCTTCCTGCTCAGCACATCATATCCATGGTTTTCCGAACATATTCTTACACACCAGGAGAGAAAATCCTCTTAAACTCCCATTATCTTTTATCATTTCATTCAGGGTCAGACAGACCTCGGCAAGCTTTTAGGTTTTTATATGTAACAATATAGCTATTATAAAAATTTGTTTGAGACACAGTCTTCTTGTTCACTAGGTAAACGGTAGTGGGAAAGTTATGTATAAGATTTACAAATTATATGAAAAATGGTATTTGAGATACTTGAGGAAGAGTGGGGTGTGCTGCGTCGTTATATCCATGCAGAATAATCCGAACGCCGTTAGAGGCAAGTAATAGACATTTAACAAGAATTTAAATCTGTGTCCCAAATTGGTTCTATGAGCACTAAATAGGATGCCTAAATAGCATAGCACCATTGCTGTACTGAAATCCAAATTAGAAGCTATGATTATATCTGCCGTTGTTGTTCAGTTCTCCGAAGAATTACAGAAGTGTTTATGAACTTATTGTACACATCAGTGCGACTTGTACCGGTACTTGTGAAAGAGAGAAACCTCATCTAGTGTGCTAATACTGTCCGGTTCATGCTTTTAAGCACTGTGTGTGCGTGAAACTGTTTGTTTTAGCTGATAGTACCAAGTTAACGCTTCTCTTCGTTATGAAACGTCAGTGCACTGCTCTTGCAGGTTTGAGGAGTGAGTTTTGACCAGCTGTCTGTGTCTTGGAGGTCGATTTTCATGAGCTGACTCGCTCAAAGACAATTTAAAAACGTCTCTGTTAGGATGCCTGCGTCTCAGTGTTACGTCATACCGGAAATGGGAACGAGTCTTTGGCTGTAGTACTTTCAGGTGAGATGATTTAGGACATATCTGAGTATGATGCGTGCGATCAAAGTTTCTCGCTAAATCGAACCCAACATCTCTGACTGCATTAGTGTGAATGAATATTCAAGGATTGTGAAGGCAGCAAGGAAATTCGGGGCGGATCTTTGGCTGTACGACTTTCAGGCATGATGATGTAGAACGTATTCAAGTATGAGATGAGTTTGAAATTTCTCGCCAGATCGAACCTGACAGTTCTGACTGAATTACCGTAAATTACTGCTACAGGATTATCAGGATGATGAGAGATTTAGGGGCCGGATCTTCGGTTGTACTGCTTTCAGGTGCGGTGATCTAGGACGTATCTGAGTATGACGTGTGCGTGAGAAAGATCTCGCCAAACCCAAACCAACAGCTCTGACTGAACTACTGTGAATTAATATTCCAGGGGTGTCAGGGCGATGAGATTTGGGGACAAGTCTTTAACCGTACTACTTTCAGGTGCCGTGATATATCCGACTATGATGTGTGCGTTCGAAATTTCTTACTAACTCCAGCTTTTTGACAGCTCTGCCTGTGAAGGAGCGTGAATTAATATTCCAGGACTGTCAGGGTGACACACAGCAGCTCAGAAACATTATGAATATATTTTTCATCCCTGACAGTTTGCACTGTTGCTTTAACAAATCATGTTTTATCCTGGCTTTGAAAAAATCACAAACTTACAAACTTAACGTACATC
The DNA here is from genome assembly GCA_022758105.1 of Pangasianodon gigas. Lineage (NCBI taxonomy): Eukaryota > Metazoa > Chordata > Actinopteri > Siluriformes > Pangasiidae > Pangasianodon > Pangasianodon gigas. The sequence continues at coordinate 16,733,414 of CM040472.1, read as the reverse complement.
TCTTAATTGCCTCGGGTGTGTTTTATATAGTCTTATCATTGTTATTGTTTAATTTAAACCTTTTTTGCCCCATCATCATTTCTCTGTGATTCATTAGCTTGTGGATGTGTGTGTATAGGACGGGTTGGTGAAGGCCAACATGGAGAAGCTGACGTTCTACGCTCTGTCTGCTCCAGAGAAGCTGGACCGAATAGGAGCCTACCTGTCTGAGAGGCTATGCCGCGATGTGGCCAGACACAGATATGGGTAGGAGAAGGGAATTTGAAACTTTTTGCATCCTTTATCCTGAAACGTACCACTTATTTATCTTCTCTCTCTCTCTCTCTCTCTCTCTCTCTCTCTCTCTCTCGTTGTCAGTTATGTGTGTATTGCGATGGAGGCTCTGGATCAGCTGCTGATGGCGTGCCACTGTCAGAGCATTAACCTGTTTGTGGAGAGTTTCTTAAAGATGGTGCGCAAGCTGCTGGAGGCCGACAAGCCCAACCTGCAGATACTTGGAACCAACTCGGTAAGCACTGTTTATGCTGTATAACAAACACTGGTTCCAAAATTATCGGCACCCTGTCATCTTAGGATAGCAGCACAGAGTCTCTTTTCTGTGAAGATTGGAGACATCCTCTTTAATTCAGACCACAGTTTTTCAACAAGGTTCAAATCCTGAGGCTTAGATGGCCGTTGAGTTGGACGTATGTTTCAGGTTCTAATGCAGAATCCATTTACATGATCCATTTATAGCTGAACTTGTTACTTGTCAGTCCTAGGCTTGGTCCCTGGTGGTCTAGCGGGTAAGGATCCCACGCTCTCACCGCCGTGGCCTGGGTTCGATTCCCAAGTGCTGATTCCTCAGTGCTGGTCCCAAGCCCGGATAAAACGGGATAAAATTGCGTCAGAAAGGGGATCTGGTGTAGAAACCTGTGCCAGATCAAACATGCGGACCAATGATCCGCTGTGGCAACCCCTAACAGGAGCAGCCGAAAGAACAACAGCAACTTATAAGACCTAGGATTATCAGCTGTGAAATGTGAAAATGGTTTTCCTCCCACAGTATCGTAACAAGACACGAAGCCATTTTTTCCTGGCTTATGTTCACTTGTCCCAGAAATTGTTTTATTATTTCCCTGATTGTGGTGGACGGTGGTTTTTAATTGCGTATATATATTTTTTTTATATCCATTACCTGGCTTGTGCAGGCTGACCTCCGTCTGGCTCTTTTGTATAGAAAGCTCTTTGGGTTAACTCGTGGTGATAAAACGATGAAGGCAGCTACCTCATATTTATATTGTGAGGAAACAGACCTAGAAAAGGCAGCAGTATTGTTTCTGGAAAGTGAAAAGAAAAAAAAAATCTAAAGGATATGGCTATTTGATTATTTATTTATTTATTTATGCAACTATTTTACCTGTAGGGTGCCAATAATTTTACCATTTTAGTTTGAGTATAAAATACTATTATTTCAGGAGGACAGTATTAAAAGAGTGAGCAGTTTCTTCAATTTCTTCTTAAAAGTTGTTAATTTTTATATGATACATTTTCCCCATTCACTATAAAGGTGCCAATAATTTTAAACTTATATTCCCAGACTAGTTTCAGGATCAGTACTCGGACGGCTCCGTGCCTCAGCCTTAAGTGAACCCGATTAGTTAGAAATGTAATTAAAGTGAACATATGTTCATGTTATTCCACATGTTCCACAAAGACTTAAATGAGTTGAGTTCAGTGTTCATTACAGCAATCTGTTTGTATTGTCAGACAGGAAATTAGACAATAAGAGTCTTTTTCCCCCCTTTGTTAAAATCTGTTTGTCTGTATTAGTACTAAAATACAGCCTGTATTCTTATACTGACGCAAAAGGAGGTCAAATATCACGTAATGTAACATAATTAAATAAAAAAATACCATTAGTTGCTTATATAGTTTTCAGCATGTTTCCTGTCTTTTAATTCACACTTCTTTGACCAGTTGCTACAGTATCAACCATTTCTCTTGTGCCTTCAGGGGGAACTGATGGTTCTCTTATCAGGTTTAATTTAAAAGAAAATGTCAGTGCATTACATTTTAACCTCTGGCATTTTTGTATAATAATGACATGCTGTGTGTTGATGGGGAGAAATCATCGCCTCTCAACAAATGCCTGTGTTTTTTATTTGTTCGATTTGATTTTCTTCTCACTTTTACGTTTGTCTTTCCTCAGTTTGTCAAGTTCGCCAACATCGAAGAGGACACGCCCTCGTACCATCGCAGTTATGATTTCTTTGTGTCGCGCTTTAGTGAGATGTGCCACTCCAACTTTGAGGATCCGGATATCCGCACCAAGTGAGAAAATAGAGCACTTTACAACCATCCTGAGAAATGTTTTCTCCTACACAAGGAATCTAAATAAAATAATTGAAGATGAAATGCTGAAATGTTGGATTGGCATAGAATAATGCATTATGAATGGTTGTTTTTTTTTCCCCCTTTCCCCCAATGCCCATGAAATCTATCTGCAATCTGTCGTTGCATTTCATAGCATCATGTGATTTGTTTGTTGTGGTCGCCATATTTGGGATTTGAATTTCCGGCTTCGCTATGCAATGCGAACATAATTATAGGTGATATATGGCTAAAAATCTTCACCTCTGAAGAGAATAAACAGCACTTCAACCAAGCTGATAAAAAAAAAAACACATCCTTATTCACTTACTCCAAACTGCTGAGTCATGCAACATGCGCTAGGTTTTTCTTGTTAGCAGTATCTGCATATTTTCAGCTCTGCATATTTAGTGACCTCACAAACTGATCCCTGAATATGTTTTATATGGGGGAAAAAACTGACAAAGTATCTGGTTTAAACTGAAAAAATGGAAGCCAAATACCAACCTATATCATCAGAATCAGCAAGAGGAGTTAACCATTAAAGTCATGTTTCAGGGAATTAACACCTTTATACTGTATCTGTGATGAGCTCCAGTTGCTGTTATATTGCTATGGTATTGAAAACGGAAAGATTTCTCAGCAAGTTTGTTGTCGTAGACTAAAACTGCACATCATAAAAGAATTCTTTGGTCATAAAGTGAGACTGTCGAGATCAGAAATCTTGCCGGCAGCCACTTTAGTGCTGCTGTGACCAAAGACAATCAATGTCAAGGTTCGTGACGTGAGAGAGATTTTTATGATTAAGATCTCAGAGTGTCAGCGCTACTCGGACGCTCGGCCAAAAAGCCACCAATCGGATGACACGAAACCATGGGACATCTACAAATACTGTAAAGGTGATGGTGAAACCTGAAAAAATAACCACGCTAATGAATAGAAAATTATCCTTTTTACGTCAAACTCACTTTGAAGAACATTAGTGTCAATGTGAGCCTGAGCGCAGATCATGTTGATTGACGTCGTAAGCAGAACATAGTAATTTCCCTTAATCACAGGTCTATCGTTAGAGGATCTTCATTGTATAATTTAACAAGGGAAACGTGTTACTGTTACAGATTTTATTAGGATCTTGCCATATAGTGTGACAAGTAATAATCTTACAAGACTGCTGAAGTCACGCTGTCTGAGACTGGCTTCAGTTCAGGATGATTGATGACTTCTGGATCATTTCTGACTTTCTGAGTGTCTCCGTGTCTCAGAATCCGCATGGCTGGTATAAAAGGACTGCAGGGAGTGGTGAGGAAGACAGTCAACGATGAATTGCAGGCGAACATCTGGGATCCGCAGCACATGGACAAGATCGTACCCTCTCTGCTGTTTAACCTGCAGTCTGGAGAAGGCACGGAGAGGTGAGAACAGCTCAGTCATGTCTTATAGCTGTTCCTTAAAGGAAAAATTTGACTTGTAGGTGAATCTTTCTTTCATTTAAACTTTTTTCTTCAGCATGTTGGTCTGTTTTCACTGTGTTTAAAGGTTTCCTACATTACCCACAATGCCGTTCTACCTGCTGATAGCGGCGCAGTGGGATATAGTTCTTGCTTTATCTCTATGCGGTGGCGCTTTAGTCCTCCCAGCTCTCTCATCTACTCAAACTGTTCAGCTTCCAAAGCTTCAGCGGTCATGCTAACATCGCGCTCATCATCTCCTCGATCTGTAACTAACCGAGTCAAGTTTTTGACGTAACTCAGCATCATATAGCTGCATTGCATTCTGGGACATTGTGTTCAGCGTTTGTATTAATGTCTCACTATTTCTATGCTGGATTTCTCATTAATATGATGTCATTGGAAATCGTCGTGAGAAAAGAAGCTCTTTCTTCCCCTTTGGGAGCTAACAGTGAAACATGACTCTTACCACTTAGGATGAAATTTTAAACGGCATTATAACTGCGCTAGCAATAACAGTCTCACCCTGTGACGACACACAACCGCTAACTTCTCACAGGAATAATGACAATACAGCACCAATCAATAAATCAGCACCAGAATCTCTGAACTCATCATAAATATTTCAGTATAAACATTTTAAATGCGCGTCAGAGTGGAGAGTTCTGGTAAGTAATTGGTATGAGAGAGTTCCCGAGAGAGTGTGGGTTAGTTCTGTGGTCTTGTGCTGGTGATACTGATGTACTGATGTACTGATTCACAGAGCTGATGGAGGGCTTTGGCGCTTTCCTCCCATGTCCGCTCTCCTGCTGCGTTTCCCCCTCGATGTGACCACTGACAGGCCTAATTACAGCACTGGAGGAGACGTTAATTACTCCTATTCTGCTGTTTGAAGTGCTAATTGGCTCTTACTGTAAATGGCAGCTTATTATTACCTCCCCCTCGACCGTCATTATCAGGGGAACCGAGGACAGAATAAGTGAGAGTTCACTTCACTGACTTGTTTCTCAGGCACTTTTTCTCACACGCTCACTTCAGTGAACAAAGCGTGTTTTTCTGTCTGACCTACATTCCGGTTAAAATCGCCGCCTACTGTTTAGATTCGGACGTTTCTTTTTTACCTTCATTACTGCCAGCTAACTGGAGCAAATCTTAAATAACCAGATTCGCCTTTTAAACTGTGTTTTGTTCCCTATGTGCCGTTCTTTAAAATGACGTATTCCACAGCGCTGGTCAAGTCTCGATTCTGATTGGACGGGAGATTTTGATAACAGCAGCTCGGACAGTAGCGCAGCCGCAAATCACGCTGGTCACTTTATTAGGAACACCTGTACACCTGCTCTTTTATACAGTTATCTAATCAGCCAATCATGTAGCAGCAGCAGCACAATGCATAAAATCATGCAGATACAGGTCAAGAGCTTCAAGGTTTGATGTTTTGTGTGTTCTGAGATGCTTTTCTGCTCACCACGGTTGTAAAGAGTGCTTATTCGAGTTACTACAGACTTCCTGTCAGATCAGATCAGTCTGGTCATTCTCCTCTGATCTCTCTCATCAACAAGGTGTTTCTCCGACCCTGCACACACAGGATGTTTATTTTTTTCCCCACACCATTCTGTATAAACTCTAGATTAATTATACACTAGACTAGTTTATACAGAATTACACCTTTCTGTATAAACTGTTGTGTGTGAAAATCCCAGGAGATCAGAAGTTTTTGAAATACTCAAACCAGCCCATCTGGCACCAGCATCCATGCTACGATTAAAATCACAGAGATCACACTTTTTCTTCATTCTGATGTTTACTGTAAACATTAACTGAAGCTCTTGACCTGATGATTTTTTTTGCATTGCACTGCTGCCACATGATTGGCTCATTAGATAACTGCATGAACATGCAGTTGTACAGGTGTTCCTAATAAAGTGGAAGGTGAGTGTATTAATGCGCTTATTTTTATAGATCATCATTCACCGGGAGGTTAAAAACAAACATTCATTGCTGATATGGTGAAGTTTTCTTAAATAAGGACACGTTTATTTAGCGTTTATGGAAGGAGTCTCCAGTGTCAGCGCTTTGTAACAGCCAGAGGTAAAGCTGTAACTTTACGTTTTCCGACATCTTCAGGACAGAGGAGTTTACACTTTTTTGTGATTTCTCAGTAAAAATTTTTGTTAGATAGATACGCCATGTTTGATTCACTTCCTGCAGTCGAGTCGATTCAGAGTCGAATCGCTTTCTCACTTCAACCGAGTTCACTTGAAAGCACCTCAGCTTACATGCTGAAGTGGAAATGCCACGTTCCAAACTCTTCAGTCTTACACTGAACAAGACTTTTATCAATTATTTGTCTGATTCTGTGCATCAACACTTTATTAGGAGTCAGAAATTCTGTACCAAGTTACCGCAGCTGTACCAGGTGGTACCAGCAAGACACAGTTCAGGAAGGCAGCAGGAACAAGAATAGGCTGCTGAATAAATGATGGAAAATTGGCGAGTGTGCAAGACACACATACACACACACACTCACAGTAATGGGAGCACACTGTGAGCTCACACTGAGCAGCGCTGGAAGCCTTGAGCTAATCATGAGCTTTAATTAAGCTCCGAGCTTCTATCATAGCATCAGATGAAGTCGTGGAGCTCAACTTTATTCTCTCAGTGTACACATCTTATTACTAACTTCCCTTCTTTCCCTTTTTCTCCGTGTGTGTGTGTGTGTAGTCGTTCCCCCTCTCCTCTGCAGGCCACTGAGAAGGAGAAGGAAAGCCCAGCTGAGCTGACAGAGCGCTGTTTTCGGGAGCTGCTGGGCCGCGCCGCCTACGGCAACATCAAGAACGCAGTCACTCCCGTCCTCATGTAAGAAATGCCTCTGTTTCTGCGCTTCATCATTCTCTTTTCTTTATAAGTGTTCATTATTCTTTTTTAGCCTCTGCTTATTTCATTCTCTCTCCCTTGCTCTGTTTTTCCTCCAGGCATCTTGATAATCACTCTCTGTGGGAAGGCAAAACATTTGCAGTGCGCTGCTTTAAGATCATCATGTACTCTATTCAGGTGAGGGGTTCTCCTGTCAGGAGCCTGTTTCTTTCTTCTCTGAAAAGGAACATTTTATTTTAGCAGAATGGGATAAATCTGTCTGTAAGACTTGAGGCTTTCTCGTTTTCTTAATATTTACTTCCTTAAAGTTCTGAGCTGAGAGTTTTCTTGTTGAAACCAGTTCACGAAAACTGCTGAGACGCTGCTTTTCATGCTGTGGCTTTTTTCTCGACGCTTTAATCATAGTCCTTAGGGGAATGCAGCCGCTTTTAGAAAGCTCTGGTTTCAACTTTTTTAGTCACAAAGGAGAAAAAAGTTCAGAAAAGCGCAGTGATGTCAAAAGCTGTTTTTTTTTTTTTTTTTTTAAACCTCCTGACCAGTCAGGCTTCAGGTTAGGAGGGAAGTAAGAAAAACAAGCGTCTTGTTAGTGAGCGAATATGACGAGATTTCTGACATGTTGGATTGAAAATATTTCACTGCCAACATTCCAACATTGCGAAACAACTAAAAATAATTGCATATTTTTGGCATGATCAGCCTCCAAAGCGACAGCGAAGACAAACCACCTCCTCATCACCAATCTTTATTTCATCTGCATTACTGTTGATGATAAATCCAATCTAAAGAGCGAGTTAGGATACTGAGTGAGCTGATATTAGCTAGGACTGCTAAAAGTGATGTTATGTGCATCGTGTGAGCCATTTCTCAGTGTTTTACACCAGCACGATGCCTCTTCTGCTAAATTTTCCATTTAAAATGGCAGCTTCACTAAGGAGTCAGAAGAAATCCTAAGTCGAGAGGAAGGATGGAGTCGAACCTGTTGCTACGGATGACAGACTGTCATGAATGAATCATGATTTTTGCTGTAGTTCTCTGGGAGCTAAAATTGTAAATTCATACTTACATACATTTCATTTTGTCATTTTTAGGATCATAACGATTCAGTCTTCGTGTTCTAGATTATTCCTGAAGTGTTAAGCACTGAAATTCTCAGAAATCAGGAGTCGTAAAATCAGAACTAGCATTCTTACGAGACGCTAGGAGCTGTAGTTTGTTTATGAACACAAAAAGTCTCTGACGATTACACAGACTAACTGTATTTCTCTCTCTCTCTCTATTTATTTTCAGTCTCAGCACTCTCACCTGGTTATCCAGCAGCTCCTGGGTCACCTGGACGCTAACAGTAAGACCTCGGCTACGGTGCGCGCTGGGATCGTTGAGGTTCTCCTGGAGGCAGCTGCTATAGCAGCCAGCGGATCTGTAGGTGAGTTTTTCAGTGCGAGTGAAGGATGATCTTGACCATGTCTAAATAATCTTGTCCCAATAGCATTAAATAAATCTGAAAATATGATCTCACTGATGCTGACTGTAGATTGTGACATCTCTCATGACACGGCTGCTGTTATTAAACTTCAGTTTGAATTCTTGCTATTTGTCTTTGCAAAACAGATTTCTAAGTTTCGTTTTGCCATAAAAATCTACTTTTGTCATAAAATTAACTTCATAGTATAGCTGCAGCATATTCCCTCCTTATGCCGTGTTTGACTAAAGCGCATAACTCTTTCCACCAAACCAAAGAAAACACCACTTCAACCTGGAAGGTCGGGAAGATCTCCTCAACCCCGAGTTTAGCACGTGACGTCATGTCAGCATGGCCGCTCACACCGTTCACAGTAAATAAAATATCACTTCACTCCTTTAAAGGTGCAATAGTTGTTTATTTTAATTCCTTGCTTGTACAAATTACCTGGAAGATACAGTATGTAGAACATTATGAAAAACAGTGAGCTAAGCCGTGGCATTAGAAAAAGTTTATTAAGTCGCTAAGAAAACCAATTTGGAAAACCGACTTCCGGTCCGGAATGCTTGCTTGTGTTTGTGTAACCCTCCCGTTAGTCATTTTATAGGTATTATACCAGCCACAAAAGGTCCTGGGGTGGGGGAGCTTTGTGAACATGAGTAGGAATCATTCAAATGACAAACCCATCTAACTGTTAGACACTCAACCTTGAAAAAAAAATACCTAATGCACCCTAAATGAGTTTATAGTCATATTTATTTTTGATTAGTCATAATAGAGACATTAGTCGGTTAAATCTATAACACTGACTAACACTGACTACAGTTCACTCTTTTGAGAACGTAAATAAATCATAAACTTTACAAAAACTAAAGATTACTCATGATCCCATCTATATGGGATTTTCCCACTTTGTGAGCTCAAAAATAGCACAATGCCAAGTTCAGTCTTCCCACTTCCATGTTAAGTCGAACGCAGCATTACCGCGAAGCTTAATAAGTGACACCCTCACTGGTTCACCAAACCAGCCTTAGTCCCTGAGTCTGCTAATCTTGCCCATTTTATTGCTTTCTTTTCTCTCACACCTCTTTTCTTTTAATTCATTTATCACCTTATTGATTAGCTGAGGAATTGAGTGATGTGTGTTTGAGCAGTGAACATTCAACACTGCAACGTAACACCAGAACTGAGACTCTGCATCACATATCATGAGAAGCAGCTGTGTGAAAAAGTGAAACTTCAACTACTGAATAATTGTGCGAATAATTGAGATCTGTGCATTGTGTTCTACACATTTAACCCCTTAAACTCCTCGCTTATTATTCAGTTCTTCGTCATCGAACATGTTATTCAGTAACACTTAATGATTATTGCAAGTGAGGAACGGTTTACTGAAGCCTCCGATGTGAAACTGTCACAGCTTATCCACTAGAGGGAGGCATTTCCATAGACTGTGAAGTACATACACCCTGCTGAAGGCTTACTTTTTTTATTAATCATATTTTTCACCCTGGAATTTTTTTTTTTTTATATGATTTCTCATTTCTGTAACTGTCTGGAACTGACATCACATCATATGAGCAGGTAGAAACAAACGGAGAAAACCAGGCACATGTCTGTATAGCAACAGAAAGTGGAGTTGTTTTGAAAATGATACAAAATTATTCGTGTGCCTGTTACTTTAGGAAGCAACAATGGTTCTGTGCATATCTTGGCTACATTTTGACCTAAAAACCATAAACTTACACAAACAATTTGATTCCGCAGTCATTGGGCCACAGAGAGCTGAAAATCTGAGTTACTTTTACATGAGGCAGGTGTTATTGCATCATAAAATGTACGATCCAATCATGTTTCGATATGCAAATGAAGCCCATGATACACTGGTTTACCAGAACAGCATCTGGATGTGCAGGTTTGGGATTTCTAATCTGGATTTCTTATTGAGGATAAAAGTGTTGGTGCTTCTGCTCTCTTTTTTCTGTTGTGGAAATAAACATTGAAGCAGAATGAGTTTTGGGTGATCTTGGGCGTACCCTTGTAAAGATGACCTTAAGATCAACAAGGAGTGATGAAATTGTCTGAATCCTGTCTGAACTGCGTGTGTGTTTCAGGCCCCACTGTGCTGGAGGTGTTTAACACTCTCCTCAGGCATCTGAAGCTCAGTGTGGATTACGAGCTCAGCGGATTTTATGATGCCACCACCACAGGCAACAAAACCGTCAACGAGCATGAAGAGAGGCAGCTCCAAGAAGCTGTCATAAAAACCATAGGTAGGAGTGTGTGTATGTGTGTGTGTGTATGTGTGTGTGAGTGTGTGTGTATGTGTGTGTGCTCCCAGTGCAGACCTGCCAACATTTTGTGTAGGAACATCGGTTTACGCTACGACAAGTTATCACTCAAAAATATGCAGTCTTCTTTTATTAATTAACAATAAAACGGCAGATGAGCCATGTGAATCTGGAATGATTGACAGTTATGATATTAAGTATTAAGTATTATTGTCAGTCTGATATTAACTGACAGCCTGGAAGCCCCTCCCCCTTCATTAATGTGAAATAAAATCTGTGTATGTCAGTGTATGTGCAAATCTGTTTCAGTGTGTGTTCAATGTAGCTAATATTAGACACGTACATAGTTATCATCAGTTAACTGTATTTATTAGTGATGCCACCGAAAAATTTTGACAGAAAATAGATCAAAACGTACTTTTTCAGCTGAAAGAGGGAAAAAACCCTTTTAGTGAAATTTAAAATCTAACACTTTGCAAATAATTAGTATGGTAATTATAATTATAATGCTGCTTACGCTCCTGTACCGGTCAGTGCAGACATGTTCAGACAGCAAGGTCAAGCCCACTGAGATAGTAATCTGAGTGTGCGTATATACAGGGTTTTACAGTAACCACCAGACAAGCAGCAGCTCACACCCCCACCACTCAAAATCACCCGGTGGTTATACGTGTTATAGTTTATAACTCATATACTGTACCTCATGCAAATGGTTGGTGAGAGGACTTTATCCAAAATGGAGTGTTTGTGTGTGCGTGTTTGTTGTGTCCATACATTCAACAATACTGCTCTGAACGGAATTTAACAGAATGGCTATAATGTATAAAAATATATATGACATACAAAAATGCAAGAACTTATAATGCCAGATGAAAGATAATGATAATGGCACTTGCATGTACATTACTGTTAGGGGTGTAACGATGCATCATGACGCAAAAATTTGATGTGCATCATGGGAATGTGTGATACACATTGTGGAAATCAGTATTCTATATTAATTATGCATGTAATACAGTTGCACTGTTTGTACACCAGAGGACCCAAGCCACACAACACATTGAGTTTAACTGAGCGTGCACTGGGCCCGATAGCTCTGGATCACAATGACCGACACGCATTATACGCTGTACGGTTAGACAGCCATGTTATAAAAGTTAAAAAGGGCTTTTAGCATTCGTAGCTTTCAAACGACACCAGTCCTGCGCTGCTGCGATCTACAGTGCCTGACAAAGCGGTGGTGGAAGACGGGCATTTGAGCTCTATTTAAAACGCCGTCTCAGACACTGCCACTGAGCTCATTATGGTTCAATCAATCATTTTCCCTAGATCAGAGACTGTTCATTAAATCAAATTTTGGGGCTTTATAAATGTATTTATTTTTATGATATGGTGAACTTGTAGTACATTTTGTTTAAAGTATTAAAGCTCTGTTCATAGTAATTTTTGATTTGGTTTTATACAGACAAAAATGCACATTGTTTTGCATTGTTTATGATTCCTAAATAAAAAAGGACACTTTTCAGACATACTTTTTCTTCATTCAAATGTTGAATCTAATGGAATCGAATCGTGAAGCCAGTATCATGAATCGAATCTTTAAGCCAGTATCGTGAATCAAATCGTGACCGGAGTGTATCGTTACACCCCTAGTTACTGTATTACTTCATCTTATTTAGTATTGTTTTGTGTTTGTCTGTGATTTCAGGTTCCTTTGCCAGCACTCTGCCTACGTACCAGCGCTCTGAGGTGATGCTCTTCATCATGGGGAAGATCCCGATTCCTGGAATGCACCTTACACTGCCACCCACAGACTCTGGGTGAGTATTGCAGCCTCTGAAATATTAGTAGAACAAAATCCAGCTCATTACCTTTATCAGAAGTATGTAAAACATCATGATGAAGCATGAACACCTAGAGCTGATGAGTTCTTGTTTAGGTTTTTAATTGAGTCTTTCACACATAAATTATATTTAAAAACATATCTGGATACTATAGTATTATATATATTATATTGTTACTTTTTCTTAATATCACTCAGTGAGTAAAAAAAGAGTAAAACATTATATCTGAAATTAAAAAAAAAACAATATATAAACAATTGTTAACATTCTGGTAAAAAAATATTTATGTAATATCAATAAACATATACAGTACTGTGCAAAAGTCTTAGGCACCCTATTTTTTTAGTACAAACTTTGTTATAGATTTTTATTTTATGACTTCTACATTATTGATTCAGTACAAAAACATTTTAGATTCCAAACATTAGTTTTCCAGCATAAAATTAAATGTTACAGAAAAATGTTTGTATGTCAGTAAAGAAAGCAGCAGATTACATAAGAGACACTTTTCAGATAAAAACATAATGAAGGCTGCTGGGTTTCGCTGCAGAAATAAGAAGCGAGTCGACAGTCAAAGTCTCCAGAAGAACTGTGGCTGCTTCTGCAAGATGCTCAGTAACACTTCCAGCTCATTTCCTTATAAAACTGCACACACTGCACCTGAGACTAGTATTTTTTTTTAAAAGCAAAGGATCGTCACACCAAATATTGACTTTGTTTCATTTATTATGCACAATATGACAAAAATATCATATATGATTGTCGATGGCATGTCTACAATACATGCACTGTATAACTGTATATAAGTTTGCTCACAAGCTGCTAACAATACAGCAGTGTTGCATTAAAGAAACTGTTATAAATAATAAATTATTTTATTATTGATAAACACATTTATAATAAATTATATTTAATTTAATTTAATTTATTTTTTTATATTTAAAAAATAGCATTAAAAAAACACAACACGAAAACATAAAAATTTTTACATTTTCAAAACTTAAGGATTAAGTAATCAGCTGCTTCCTGTCAGTGTGTTATTATTTTTTTAAAAAATATAATTTGATAAAAAGATAGCAAAAGAAAAGCATACTGAGATGTAATTTATTACATGTTACATTTACATGTTACATTTTTTTAAATTTACAGTTTTAAATTCACTTTCACTGCCCTAACTGTGAACTCTATGCGAACAAGTTGAAAAAAAGAAATATAAAAGCTTCATATCTGGACAAATTCACTGATCACTGAGAGACCTAAGCATGAACCGGCTGTGTTTTTCAGGTCTGAGGGTGACAGGATGATTCAGGTCATGTTGCTGAAGTCTCTAAGACAGGTAAAATCTCTAAAAGACGTAACTAAAGTAGACTGTACTGAACGTGTGAAGCTCACGTTCCTCTGCCATGTAGGTGACGTGTGGCTTCCAGAGCACAAATATGTTGACGGCTCTGCCCAGCTCGTTCCTGGACCCGCTCCTGTCCTTCGCACTGCTGGAGGACGCACACATCCGCCTGCTCGTCCTCGAAATCCTCGTCAGCCTCATCGATCGCCATGACAACCTCCCTAAGTTCTCCACCGTCAGGTGTGTATACGTGACTTTCTTCACGTTAAAAAGAACACATTTTCATGTTGCTGAGAGACCGGAAAGCATAAACTCTTCTGTTTTGGACGACATGTAGCTTTACGTCTGACTGTTATAAAGTGCTGACACTGGAGACTCCTTCCGTAACTGTTAAATAAACATCTCCTCACAGAAAACTTCACCATATCAACAGGTTTTTTTTAAAATTCATTTATTCAGTACCTGTGAATGAGCTGGTAGTATAAAAACGATAATTAGTGTATCACCTTTTCTTCTGTAGCATCATCTCGGACATTTCTATGCTTAAACTCAAGATGGAGAAGTGTTCCCGTCAGGATAACCTCTTCATGAAGAAGGTACGCCCTTAATCTTAACCTCGCACTGTTCTCTTTCTGTCTTACCCAGTGATTCTGTCTATTCTCTTCTGTAAAAATATCTTTTACATTTACTGTACGTTATTTTTTTATGTGTAGAGATAATCTATGATGCAGTGTGGTATGGTTAAAGGTCAAAAAGCTTAAAGGTCGTGTGTGTGTGTGTTTTGCAGCATGCCCAGCAGCTCTACAGACACATTTACCTGTCGTGTAAGGAGCAGAGCAGTGTGCAGCCGCACTACGAGATGCTCTACGCTCTCCTCGCGCTGATCAGCATGGAGCTTGCTAACGAGGAGGTGGTGGTGGATCTCATTCGCCTCGCTCTGGCCCTGCAGGTGAGACAGGTCTCTTTAAGTGCTGACACTGAGAAAGAAATAATATACAGCATTACAAAACAAGGTTAGTGTTAAATACGAAGTCTGTATGGATGTAGAGTAAAATAATAATAATGAATTTTATTTATGATGCGCTCTTCTAGACCCAGAGCGCTATAGGATTTAAAGAAGAAGCACAAACACCGAAGTATGAAAAAGAATATAGATTAATTACAGCACAATAGTTATAGTGTAGTGTAACAACATTCCTTAAAATCCTTAAAACCAAAGACTTCCAGTGTAAAAGAAAAAAATATATAATCACAGAACCCTGTGGATATAAGATATCAGGCACACGAGTTCAGATATCAGGCACGTGAGTTAAATAGGTGCTGTTACTATTAAAATTTAGAAACAATTAAGGTTCGAACAGTTAAGTGTTTGGAGATGGCGAGTTCGAATCCCGTCTGTGGCCAGGAGCCAAGGAAGCAAAATTGGGAAGGATGAATGGCATGCTTTCTCTCCCCTGTCAATCACAGCGACACTAGCCAATCGTGGGCGTCTGTGAGAATTATGTATGTGGAAGAGGGTAGATAGCGCTTTCCTCCATGTGTGTTCCTCTGCCCTGTGATGCAGCATGAGCAGCAGTTTGAAAAGATGCGATTGGCTGGCTTCACATGTCTTGGAGGAAGCACGTGATTAGAATCCACCCTCGTTGGTTACTAGCTGTCAAGTAGCACCAGTATCTAGTTCTTGCCAAGATGCGTAGAATACTAAACAGACCACAGATGAACATATTGTTTGACAATAGCTCAGTTCTAACCCTGTCGAGTACCTGCTGAAAGCTGATTGGATGACGGCAGCCATGTTAGTTAGGTAATTGATTCATTATCAGACATTCATTCAAGAGAGAGAAGAAAGAGCGGCTGGTGAGGGAACTGTTTATAGCTGCTATAATGTAAATCATAACAGGAGCTTGTTTTGTAGATGTGGTATAACAGTTTGTCACTCTGTCATTATGCTGTGTGTGTGTGTGTGCGTGTGTGTGCAGGACTTGGCTTTAGTCAGCGAGGAGACGTTGCCGGTGTTTAACCGTTGTGCTGTTCACGCTCTCTGCGCTGCCTACCTCAACCTCATCTGCCAGCTCACCACCCTGCCCACCTTCTGCCAGCACGTCCACGAGGTCAGTGCTGTTCCTCAGACCTCCAACATCACATCCTGCACACAGCACAAACATGTGCTCATACACTACCATGTACTTATACACACACACACACGTGCTCATACACACACACGTGCTCATACACTACCTTGTGCTCATACACACACGTGTGCTCATACACAACCATGTGCTTATACACACAACATGTGCTTATACACACAACATGTTCTCATACACAAACATGTGCTCATACACACAAACATATTCTCATACACAAACATGTGCTCATACACACACACTTGTGCCCATACACAACCTTGTGCTCATACACACACGTGCTCATACACACACTTGTGCTCATACACGACCTTGTGCTCAGGATGAGAAATACAGCAGTCTTGTGTGTGCTGAAAGTCTGTGCAAGCAGCGCAGCTTTCCCAATCATATCTATCTTATTCATGTATGTATTTGTTTGTTTGTTTGTTTGTTTATTTGCAGGTGATTGAGATGAGACAGAAGGAATCTCCATTTCTTTTGCCAGAAGATGTCTTCATTGAATGTCCAAAGTGAGTCTCCGTTTGTCCGTCTGTCTTTCTCTGTTTGTCTCTCCAGTTCTGCCCTGAGCTCAGGTTACTGTCTGTGTGGAAGTAACCCGAGGAAAGAAAGACTGAAGGAAAGGAGGAAGGAATGAAAGATAGCAGTAAGGAACAAAAGAAAGAAAGAGGGAATGAGTTAAAAAAAGGAATAAGGATGGAAGGAATCATAAATAGTAGTAAAGAATGAAGGGGCAAAAGAAGGAATGAAGGAAGGAAAGAGGTAGTGAAAGATGGAAGGAAAAAAGAAGGAATGAAAGGAACAAGGAAAGAAGGAACGAAAGAAAAAAGAAAATAATGAGGAAGAAAGGAAGAATGAAAGACCGAAAGAGAAAACATGCAGAATAGAGGAGAAAGAAGGAATGAAAGAAAGAAAGAAGGAAGAAATGAAAGAAAAATGAATGAAAGATAGTAGTAAAGAATGAAGGAACAAAAGAAAGAAAGAGGGAAAGTAAGAGTGAAAGAGAGGGAATGAAGGAAAGATGAATGGAACAAAAGATAGTAATAAAGAATGAAGGGATGAAAGAAAGGATGGAAGATGGAAGGAAGGAAAGAAGGAATGAATGGATAGAATAAACGAATGAAAGAAAAAAGGAGAGAAGGGCAGAAGAATGAAACACAGAAAGAAGAATCAAAGGGAAAAATAAAATAAAGGAAAAACAATGTAAAGAGAAAGAAAGAATGGAAGGAAGCAAAGAAACAAAGAAAACACATGTAGCATGGAGGAAAGAAAAAGAAAGAAAGAGAAAAATCGAAGGGAAAAATAGAAGAAAGAAATGAAGGAAACACATGCAGCATAGAGAAAAAAATGAAAAAACAAAAAGAGAGAGAAAGAAAGATGGATGACGTATAATCCACATGTGCTGTATATATTTTTTAGTTTGAAAATTCTGTTTACAAACTCCATTTATAACTGAAATTTGGGTTTAGTTTTTGAGTGTGTGTGTGTGTGTGTGTGTGTGTGTGTGCGTGCGCGCACGTGTGTGTCTCAGGCATGATTTGACCTTGTCCATTAGAGATCCGGAGCCCATGAGTCACTCAGCCTCGCTCACATCAGCTTTTAGAAATACTTAGATATTGTCCATTACTCTATTGAGAGCCGTGAATGGAGCCGATAATTGCTGACAGATGAAAGCTGCTTCAGTCTACGCTCACTCTTGCGTGCTACTTTAGCCAAGCTGTTGACTCAGGGCTTTGTAATGGTGAAGATGTAACCTTGTTTGTGCAGGAAAAAAAAAAACATTTATTTTTATCCTGTGTGTTCATGCGGCAGGGTTCCGGAGACGCTGGAGAAGCCAGCAGGAGAAGTGCTGTTCCAGCAGGCTAAGATCGCTGAGGTGCTGGGAGGAAGTGGCTACAACACCGAGAGACTCGCTACACCTTACATCCCTCAGTTCACAGGTGCAGAGAGACGTAAATGAGAGCTGAGCCATGCTAAAGTCAGGCTTTCATTTTGTTTTGTTTTGTTTTGTTTCCTTGCTTACTTGCTTGGATTTGATTTCCTTTTAGAGAAATCCAAATTCTCCTGAACCAAATTCACTTGAGTTGGAAAGGATGTGGGAATTCTGATGGCAGTTCATTTCAAATCTTGTAAGAGAACGCAAAAATTATTGCGAAGGAAAACAAAACTGTTAAAAAAAACCAAGAAAACCAAGGTTTAATGGCTTTTAAACAGCGCAAGCTGGCGTGAATTACACACACACAGATGTATTCACGTGGTGCAGTGAAGCGAGCGTGCAGGGAAACTTTTGCATGTGAGAGCAGTTCAATTCTGCGAGCACTGAGACGTGTGTGTTTTCCTTTCCCCTCGCTCGCCAGCCTCGTTTTTGCTTTGCTCTTTTGAGTTCATGTATTAGAAAGCACTGAAAGGTTTGTGAATGAACACTAACTGTACTTATTGTTCCTTTTTTTTCAGATGAAGACAGGCTGTCGAAGAGAAAAAGTATTGGAGAAACGATCTCTCTCCAGGTGGAGGTCGAGTCCAGAAACAGTCCAGAGAAAGAGGAGGTCAGAAACACACACACACACACACACACACACACACTCGCACAGACTCATACTCTCACTCTCACACACCTGTGTGCTCAGTAATATCACTGTTTTTTCTGCTCCACAGAGAACACCAGCTGAGGAAATCACATTCGAAGCACTTAAGAACGCCATAGGTGAGTCTATCTTCTAGTTTAGATTGACTTCACTCACTATACAGAAACGTTTTTTTCTTTAAGGTCCACTGCAAAATGAAAATCATCGCAACGCTCACCGTATGGATCACAGGCTGCTTTTACACTAGGTGTTATTTCCTCAACCACCTCAAATCAAAGAGGAGTGCTTTCGAAAAGCTCTGCTGCTACAGATTAACTTCTTTAGTGATGTCATGTGCGTTTGTTTTTATCGCTCAGCCAATCAGGTCACAGCTTGATAGGGGACAAGAGAGAAAAACCAACACAGAGGACAGAAAAGGTGTCTCGTCTTTTTAGTGAGAGAATATAAGGAGAGATATTTCAGTCATTGTTGTTAATAAAGCACATTTCAGCACTAAATCTGGCCAAGACCCGCCCACTCTCAACTGAAGTGCTTATGTGAATGACATTGCAAATCACCAACCACTGCCTTTATTTATTTATTGTTTATTTATTTGTTGTAGTAGCCTGTCAGCCTGTTACCATTACAGTTTTGAAAAAAAAAAGAAACACACAAAAGACAAAAATTGTTATAAAGCAAATGGACTGAATGCCTCTAAGGCAATAAAGAAAGAAGGAAGATATAAAAGAATGAAGGAAAAAAATGATGGAAGGTATATAAATCTGGATAGATAAGCTAGGAAGGAACAAAGGAAGAAATGAAATGAAAGAAGAAGGGAAAGGAGGAAAGACAAAGAATTAAATCAGTGAACGAATGGGTGAAGGAAGCGAAAAAAGAAGAAAGGAAGTAAAGGAAAGAAAGCAAGGGAGGAATGAACAAAAGGAGGAAGAGAGAATGAAAGAAAGAATGAAGGATATAAGAAAAGAACGAACATAAAAATGAGGGAAGGAAGTAAAGAAGCAGTCACATATCAGTGTCACTCCTGTGCTGAGAATATCTGCTCAGCAATGGATGGAGTAGAAGGGTGCCAAAACTTTACGCAAAACACTGTACGGGTTACAGTCACCTATATAGTATGCGTACCTGATAAAACGGCTGAGTGTTGGAAAGGGTCACCACTGAGCAGATGTTATTTGAGTGGCGCGTTGTTATTTCTGAGACTCTTGGCATAAAGTGTGTGTAGATGTTGAGATTGTGTGTGTGTGTGTGTGTGTGTTGTGCAGTGGACAGTGTAGGGATGGAGGAGCAGGAGCGAGAGCGGAGGAGGCAGGTGGTGGAGAAGTTTCAGAAGGCCCCGTTTGAGGAGATCGCCGCACACTGTGGAGCCAGAGTGAGGGTTTTCCTCTAATATTCCGGAGAATAATATTCTTCATTCCCATAATATTCCAATAATATTCCAATAATATTCCAATAATATTCATGTAGAACTTGTGCTTCAGTCCACGGCTCACATGCTTCTGTTTCTCCTCAGGCCACAATGTTACAGAGCAAACTCAGTCAGATCTTCGAAATCACAATCAGGTGGGTCACAGCGTCATGCAGCTTTACACGGCTGCATGCAAAAGCTTGTGATGAGGAAACATTACTGCGGATAAATAAACAGAAACAAATCGATTTGTTTCATTCAGGTTTATCATAATGCCTGCTTTTGATTTTCTGTACTGAAAAATGGAACTGTTTTCACAGTTACTTTAGCATGGCTGCTAACATTCACTCTGCCTGTAATAGTATAACATTATAAAATAAAGAATATTTATTTAGCATGAGATCCTTTTACATCTTTTAAATAATTCATATTGAAATGCAGTCTGTAGACGAGTTTGACACTTTCAGTAAACACCATCAGTTAATCTCACAAGCACAAAACAAGTGGCCAAGACCCGCCCACTTTCACAGGAAGTGGCTGTTTGACTGACAGTGCATGTGACCAACCACACACTGGTTCCTGTAGTCTGTAAGAAAGAAGGAAAGGAAGACAGAAAGGAGTGAATGAGAGGACATAAGGAAGGAAGGAAAGATTTGAAGGAAAATGAAGGAAAGAACAAAGGAAGAAATGAAAGAAGAAAGGAAAGGTGGAAAGAAAAAAGGAAGTAAATCTGCAAGGAAGTAAGGAAGGAAAAGGAAACAATGAATGGCTGAAGGAAGAAAAAAAGAAAATGAGTGAAGGGAGGAATGAAGAAAAAGAGGGAAAGAAGGATGCAAAGAAGGCTGGGTAGAAGGAAGGAAGAAGGAATGAAAGAAAGAAGGAAGGTTGTAAGAAAAGAAAGATCATAAGAAGAATGAAGGAAGGAAGTAAAGAAGGAACAAAGGAAGCAAGAAGGAAGGAAACAGAAGAACAAAGAGGAGGAAATAATGACGGATGGAAGCAATGAATGAAGGAAGGAAAGAAGAAAGAAAGGAAAGGAGGAAAGACAAAGGAAGGAAAGAAGAACAAGGAAGGTAGAAAGAAGAGAAAGAGGATGGAAAGAAGGAAAGAAATAAGCAAGGAAAGAAGAAAGCTGAATGAAACAATGAAGGGAGAAAGAAAGGACCTGAAGATAGATAGAAAGAAGGAAAGAACAAAGGAAAGAAGGAAAGAAAGAGACACACAACCGGATTGCATGTTTAAAGATCCTGAATCTTGTGGCTGGAAAAGTGCACATCAGGCGCTATGTGTTTTGTGGGCGGAGCTTGTGTGTGTTCTCACTGGGTCTTGGTTCTCTTCTTCTCTCTTCTGCAGGCCTCCTCCCAGTCCATCAGGCACCATCACAGCAAGCTACGGCCAAACCCAGACCCGCTCCGTCCCCATCTACGAGATGAAGTTCCCTGACCTGTGTGTTTATTAGCACAGAGTGAAGGAGAAGCTCAGACAACGGAGCAGCGATGAGTGTGTGTGTGTGTGTTTGTGTGTGTGTGTGTGTGTGTGTGTGTGTGTACGTATGTACAGGAGGTATTACCCAAACATCTCCATTCTTTATCATCGCAGGCAAACCTCCAGCGTGTTGTATTTGCACTGTGACTGACACTGAAACTGACACGACCACACAGCAAATACGAACTCTTTTTAAATGCATCATGAAGAGAAAAGCCTGCGAGGCGCCATTACTTTTACTCCACAGCATCTGCTAGGATTCGCTTGTGTCGTCTGCCATGTTAAACGTTTTGTCTCGTGGCCTGAATTCAGCCGGGGTATATTTTTTAAAGCAGAAGCGCATGTGCTGTCATCCTCTAATGCCAGCTAGTTTTATTTTAGTTCTTGTTTTTAGTAGTAGTGCTCTTTTATGACGCTATTAGTGCGTTAAGTTAAGGAAAATTAACCATTTTTAACACGTATGTCCTTATTGGTGCTACTTTTGTTCCATTTCGTTTTGTAATTCAACAATTTACTGGCATTTTTGTGTGGAAAACTCAGCCACTTTACTGTAAACCGGACATATATTCAGAGAAAATTCACACAGTTTGCGTGAGATCTTTTCAAAATCGTAAATCCTTTTCTTGAGATTTAGGCACAGAAATGATCTAAATACTAAAAATTCGTACGTTTCTGGGTTTCTGCACATGGCAGATTTGCACTTTGCATTATTTAGCTATAGATATGCATGAGCATATCTGTTTTGGCGTATACAGGGCTAAAAAAAATGCAATTGCACTGGAAAAAATTCCCATCACCTACATAATAGGCTCTGTGAATGTGATTTTTTTTTTTTAATCTTGCTGTTCATTTTAAAGCGTCCATAAGCAACTTTCTTTATGTCTAGCATAGCATACAACAACATAAGTTATATCTAATGATCTCAAAACACAATGTCTGTAAATATGTGTGTGGATATGAACAGAAATTTTAGTTTTAGACTGCACTGACTTTTCTAACATCCAGCTAGGGTGAGTACAGGTGACGGCGTGTATGCGGTGCTCACCCGTGAAGAACTAACCAGCATGAGATTACCACCATCACAGGAATTTACAACAAGAACCACGGTTTATGAGCTTCTGCAAGCTCCAGGGGACATGATTAAGATAGAACACCCTGATATAGTGGACACGCGTCTCCCCCTTCTGGTCACGTCTCGGCTGGAACGTGTCCCACACGTGTCGTTCGAGTAACACGAGTGCATGTTTCGACATCATTGCAATTAATCAACAAGATAGAGAGAACGTGGTTGATTTTTCGGATGACGTGCATACATGGAAAACGTTTTTTTTTGTTATATTTTTCTATCGTCGTGCGTTTGTCCGTGGTGGTTGTCTTCAGGCTGTTTTTAAAAAGCTGAAGGAATTCTTTTCTGTATGGTGTTGAAGTATAATGTCGATCGCTTCTGATTGGTTAAAAAAAAAAGTGTCGTTTTATCGTGCGTATGATTGTGCGAGTATTTTATCGCAGTGACAGCGTGACTTCACGTGGTCGTCTGGTGAACACGTCCTCGTTACTGATGTCTCTGATGTTCCTGTCTGTCATGTTTTCTACGTGTTTGTTTTAAGAATCTTACAAATGAAGCCATGATCGCAAACACTGAAGGCGACACCGATTGTCGTTCTAACTTTTTTTTGTTGTTGTTGTTGTTATTTAGTTGTGGGTCAAAACTCGAAATCTAAACATGCAAAAGAGCTGCTTAGACTTAAATTTAATAAATCTGATACATTTTGCACTACACAATTATATAGTTAATTACAGAATGGTAAACAAACGTGGCCTGCTTGTTTATTATTTTGTAATTGTGTATTGTGTGTTTGTGATGGTAGGATTTGGATTTGAATTTTTTTTGTCAATTCATTTGATATTACACGTGAACGTAAACGAAATATCTGAAATATTTTGAAAATGTTTCTTTCAAAATGTTTATTATATTTGATGTCACAATTCAGCTTTGATATTATTCATATATTATTATTATATTTCAAGTTTGTCAAATTCAGAAGTTTATTCAAGGCTACATTTGGGCATGTGCAAGTTTAAGAGTTATTGTAAGGAATGAGAAATGTGGCACTACAATCTGAATTTAAAATTTACACATCTGAATTTTTATGCCTTTATTTGAATTTCTAAGTGAAGTTCTGTCGTTGAACTAGATCAAATTAAAATTGTATTCTCCATGGCTTAAATTAGGTTTCAAATTCAATTTTAATGTGTAGAAAATTCTATTTCTATTGTGTTCACTGGCACAAATTCAGTTTCAGAAATTCAGTTCTTCCAATTCAGATTCAAATTTTGAAAACACTACATTATTGGTTCATTGTGGCTGAAATGGTAGCAATCAAATCTGTGCTAAATTTTTTTTTTCTTTTTTTTTTTTTTTTGCTGATGTAGTGTTTCAAAAATGTTGAATGGAATTTGAAATGGATTGTGCCACCAAAAGTTTTTTTGTTTATTATAAAATTGAATTTTTTTTGCCATTCAGACTGTAGTGGCACATTTCTCATTTCATTTCAGGAAAGGACTGGTTTTCCAGATGATGGATCTGAATTGTATTTATTTATTGATCTGAATTTGCATAATGGTGCCAATAAATTAATTACAATAAACATGCTGTACAATTTAAATGCAGAAAAATTCAGATTTACAAAATTTCAAGTCTAAATTCTAGTAGCACAAGTACTCCATAGCAGTCACTGTAATAAAAATGGTTTATGGAGTCTGAATTCTGAAATTAGAAAATTGAATTTAAATGCAAGAATCTGAATTTTAATGCTGTTATTTAAAATTTTTATCATGCCATCTGAGAAAGAATTCTGAACTGAGCATTTGAAATCTAAAATGTAATACGCATATGATCGATTTCTAAAGGCAAAAATGTTCAATTTCAGATTCGTTAACTTGCAGGCAAAAGCCAAGATAAAATATGCTTCAAAAATAAGATTTATTTGGAAAATGGAAGAGATGAGTTCTGTTTTTTTTTTTGTTTTTTTTGTTTTTGGCTGCGTTTGCCTGCGAGTTATGCGAACATTACTTTGAAAGCAAAATGAAAAATGTGAATTAATAGCAGGTCTGAATGGTTTTTAAAAACTGATTATATGCGTACTTCATTTTGAATTTCAAATGTTCAGTCGCACACTCTTAAACATGAAATTCAGTTTTAAATTTTCGCTCTTTTGTAAACCACAAAATTCAATTTCAGTTTGGAAATTTAATTTCAGATGGTGTGAAACAAAATTTAAAATAAATTCTGATTAAAATAAAATTTCCTAATGGCATGATTCAAACTCCATAGCAACTTAAAATAAACTGGATTCAGTGGAATTTTTAATCTATTATTCTCATTACACTGCTATTAACAGTGGTGTGTGTTCTTTCTTTTTCTTTTTATTTGTTAACATTGTGACAGTTTTTTTGACGGCATGAAAACTTCACAAAGCATTTGCTCACTTCTTGGTATTCCTGTAAACCTGGGAAGTTGAGGAATAAATCGGGGAAATGGATGAAAATTTTCATGTCACACTGAAACAAAGCAACACGGGAAAGATGTGTTGCGTATATTTTGCCGTGTAAATGTTACAGATGGAAAGTGAAGCTCATGTCTGTGTCACG
Organism: Pangasianodon gigas; assembly: GCA_022758105.1. Taxonomy (NCBI): domain Eukaryota; kingdom Metazoa; phylum Chordata; class Actinopteri; order Siluriformes; family Pangasiidae; genus Pangasianodon; species Pangasianodon gigas. The sequence continues at coordinate 16,708,531 of CM040472.1, read as the reverse complement.
TCTCTGAGCTTGTACACATATAGTCTGTTTTTACATGTCAGTACTACAGCTGGTCAATAAAACATGTTCAGTGATGAGTAGTGACTTCATTTATTTCAAATAACAAGCTGAGGTAGAAAGTCTTGACGCTGTTCATCTAAAAACTCCATCTGAAATATTTCAGCGACGCTCGTTTCCTTGTTTTCTTCAAATTACTTCCACAAAAACCTGCTGTATGTTTATTGCTTGCTGTGACGCGCCGTGTAGCGGCCATTCAGTGAAATAACGCTGCTGCACTTTTAAGCATGGCTGCCTGTGTGTGAGAGAGTGTGTGAGAGAGTGTGTGAGAGAGTGTGTGAGAGAGTGTGTGAGAGAGTGTGTGAGAGAGTGTGTGAGAGAGTGTGTGAGAGAGTGTGTGTGTGAGAGTGTGTGTGTGTGTGTGTGTGTGTGTGTGTGTGTGTGTGTGTGAGTGCGTGTGTGAGTGTGTGTGTGTGTGTGTGTGTGTGTGTGTGTGTGTGTGAGTGTGTGAGGGTGTGTGAGCGTGTGTGTTTGTGAGAGTGTGTGAGAGTGTGTGTGTGTGTGAGAGAGTGAGTGTGTGTGTGTGAGTGTGTGAGTGTGTGTGTGAGAGAGTGTATGTGTGAGAGAGTGAGTGAGAGAGTGTGTGTGAGTGTGTGTGTGTGAGAGAGTGAGTGAGAGAGTGTGTGTGAGTGTGTGTGTGTGAGAGAGAGAGTGTGAGAGAGTGTGAGGGTGTGTGAGCGTGTGTGTTTTACTGTGAATTTCAGATTAAAATAAATGCTGTAAACTTCTTTTTAATACATTTTTTTACTCTGTTCTTTACATATCGATAAGTTTTATTCATGGAATTGTGTGTAACAAATTTGATACTTAGTTTATTTGCAGTCTGTAGGCTATAATTGACTTCTATTGTATTTAATAAAATAATAATAATTATTTTTTTATTTTTAGATTTAAAAAATTTAAAGGTAAGAAAAGTAAAAAAAAAATGGTTATGCTACACAAAATATTTAATTGTTGCAAATATAATAATGGGCTTTAATTTTAATGATTATTATTACTTATATTATTATATTTATTCCCAAAAGTCTAACTGATTAAATTGAATATAACAAAAATATTTATTTTATTTATTTATTTTTTCTGTACACCAATTCTACACACTTTTGTTCTTTCTTTTGTTTGTTCTTGCTTTGACTGCTTTTCTTTTTCTTTCTTTCTTTCTTTCTGTGACCTCTTTTCTTTCTTTCATTCATTTTTTTTCTTTCTTTCACTCATTCTTTCTCTGACCTCTTTCTTTCTTTCTTTGACCTTTCCTTGTTAACGCACTTAAGTAATATTCAGAAGCGTTTTATTAAGTATTCAGTATTTAACAACTTTTTTTTTAATATTCAAGAATATTGACATAATTGTTTATGATTAAATCCTTTTAAGGGAATCAATTCCAGTCAGAGTGCAGAAATTTGTCACTGCAGTGATTTGGTGACATTCTTTTAAGAACGGGATCTGAAAATCTTAATGGAAAATCCGATTAAAAAGATAACAGGTAAGTGTTATTGCATCATATAATATAAACAGCCTATCAGATTCCAGTATGCAAATGAAGGAAACTATTTTATCAGGAGAAATGGGTGTGGTATGCAGAGTTGGGGGCGGTTCTATTCTGGTGTTTCGATGTCTTTTTCTGTTCTTTGATTATTTTTCTTGTAGAACTGTTTCATCAAGCAGTCTTTAAAAAGTCTTTAAAAGTTTAAGTGAAAGTCAAATGCATCATTGTGAACACATTCATTTTTAGCGTTATGAATAATAACAATACGTACTGTATATGTTTATTTGTGGACCTTACTGTAAAGTGTTGCCAGTGATTTTGCATCGCTGCTTATAACATTGCAGATTTATTTGAATATTTAATATTTACAATGTCATTCATAAATGGACAGGTGCTGAGTGATATGAAAGCTTTTTACAGCTCGTCTCAGAAGAACTGAGTTATAAGAATATAAACTACATCAATAATAAAGTAAACCTTCCTACTGGAAATCAGACCTCATTATTGAAAAGGGATCATTGAAACCTGTTCGGACTGTGAGATGGACAACGAACATCATTTTCAACATGTTTTTTTTTAATTTTGTGCTTTAAGATGGGAGCGGATTGAGAGCAGAAGATTTTGCCTCATATCTCGTATCATTGATAATATAAGAAGTCCTGGTGAGCTACAGAAAGCTATGACGAGGAATAACTTGACACTTTATGACTCCATTATACAGCAACATTTCCTTCCCTCGCATCTTTTCCTGCTCATTGTCCGTTTTTAACGATGATGTTGCGGAGCAGCGTGAGCAGGGGCTTGTGGGATCGCTCGGACCAGGGCTTCATGAAGCCGCCGTAGCGTTTGGCGACAGGGGGTGTGCTCCAGCGGAAGTGGGTTATGCGGTACTTTGTGGTACTCTTTGTGTTTGTGTTCTTCTTCTGCTCCCGCTCCTCGTCACTCTCCAGCTGACGCCTGTTGAATGGAGGAAGAGGCGGCTCCATGGACGGTTCCTCGTGACCTTCGTCGTCCATGGAGGCGGCCGTGTGCACTTTGACCGGCCGGCGCTTGCGGCTCATGGGCTTCCCCCAGCGGAAATGCTCCATGGAGTAAGAAGGTCTCTCTTCGCTGCGCTGAGGTCTCATACTGGGCAGCTGTTCACGAGAGGCGTCAGGGGGAGCCAGAGCTGAGAGCAGTATGTCGAGGCTCAAGCTGTCTTCCTCCTCCTCCTCGTCTTCCTCGCTGCTCTGCTGCTGATTTGGGAGCAGGTTTTCTGTGTTACTGACCAGCTGCTTCAACCTGCACTGCCAGATGCACTCCTAGAAAAGAGATTTATATTTTATTTAAAAAGCACTTTTATCCAAAGCAGTGCAAAACAGCTGGAGAAAGAACTGAGACTAAACAAAAAGGAGTAGTGCACAAATCATGTGTACAATAAGGATAAGTACAAAGGTTTTACATTCTGCATTTATTACATGGTCTCAGACTTTTTAGTTGTCTTTAATAGACAAAAATAAAAGCCATCTTGAATCGCTTTCTTCCCCAACACATAGTTTGCTTTCACTCCACACAAGCATCAGAATAAGAGGTAAGAGGCGTGGCCTAAAGTCTGGAGGCAGAGCTCGAAATGTCTGTACATGTGTTTGGATTAAACCCGAAATGGAAGGAGCCAAACTATAAAGTACAGATCTATCTATCTATCTATCTATCTATTCTGCGTATTTACTTTCAGGCTTCAGGTCCTCAACAACACTCCAGAATTGGTCTGAACTAGGGATATGCCTTTAAAAAACAAAACAAAACAAAAAAAAAAAAAAAAAAATCCCCACTTGCATAGCCATTTCTTTTGTTTGTACCTGCCTGCGATAATTTCTGATGAATTCAGTTCTTTCTATTTCCCAATCTAATTTAAAGGACTGAGGCCCTGACCAGGTGGTTACTAAGGGTGCTGTAAATAGTGTGCCTCCTGTTCATACCTGTATTTGAATCTGTAACACTGTATCTGTTCAATACAAATAACAGGCTTCATTTATCAAACTTTACTAAAAGTTGTGTGTAAATGACAGCTGAAATGAATGATCAGGTTGAAAGACAGAAGTGGAAGATATTTTGACTCACTTCTATCCCAATAAAAATATTTGATAATATTAATATAAAATGCGAGCGCTAAATCCTCCATCAGCTGAGGCATTTGTTTCTGGCTTATGGCTCTGCCGAGACAGAGCGGCCCGTCTGCGGAGACACAGCGCCATTTCTTTTGTCATAATTGAATGATTAGTTTTATTTGTTTTAATTTATGGGTTTGTGTTGGCTTGCTTTCTTTATTGTTTATATTCTTTATTTAATGCCAATAATATGAAACAGCTGGTTTTCACTAAAAGCTCTCGATGGAGCTCTTTGTCCCTGCACTAGTGAACTAGCATGAGGATGTGTTTTTGATAGAGACTCCAAAGCTCTTCTATAAGTCGCTCTGGTTAAGGGCGTCTGCTAAACTCTGTAAACGTAATAAACAATGAGCAATTTAACCTCCACTGTATATTCTAGATATAAAAGTGCAGTAATCTATGCGAATTATATGATTTGAAGTCAATCAAGTCGAGGTTTACATTAGTTAGTCTTCTTATGCATAAATTTACACACACTCAGGAGCACGAGTAGGATATGAAATTTGAAATTACAGGATTTTCATGAAAACCAAATTTCCTGTGTAAACGAATGAACGATTTATGAATAAATCCGTTCATATCCAGCTTGATAAAGAGGCTATAAAGAGGCATTATACATATTATAATATATGTATAATGCTAAACTGATAACTATAAATTTCCCTTACATCAAAAAAGTGTACCCTTAAGCACCAAACATGAGGGCGAGTCAAACAGATAAACAGGTGACACAACAGTGTATCAGCTTTACGGCAGCAGTAGAAGGGGCTACTGAGAAGAGTGGACCAGTAGAGCATTTTTTTCTTTTGCTATTACAGATTAAATGTACTGTTTATCTAATTTATCTCAAGTGAAGTTTTTTCATTTGGCTTTTCTGTGACTATGTTTGGCTGAACTGTTGATTTAACTGCTTGAGCTCACTCTCACAACCTTTTTACTGTATTTACTGATTTTAGCTGGGTAATTAAGCGAGTGTTAAAGGGGTTAAATCATGTTTGATGGTGACATTTAAAATGTTTTACTATTATTTTGTCCTGAGAGCCAAGCCTGTTGCAGTCAGCGAGGTCCCAGCACTGTCCATCTACCGCTGATCCACACACACTCAGGACGAGCGCAGCCGAGAGCCAGGAAACACACTGCATCTGCAGGAAAAGAGGGGCGAGAAGAACAAGTTAGAACATGTACAGCAGCATGCAGGTAAGTGTGAATCAAACAGAACACGCAATCCCTGCTGATGAGGGATATATTTAGTCTAAGAAAAACCATTCAGACTTTTTTTTGACCTTGAAATCTTATTTTATGATTCACCAGCAGAGCTGCTTTGCTCTTCATTAACACAATGAAGTGTGTGCCCTCGGTCATTTATGTCTCTACCGCTGGTAAAGAAGTGACGTTCTTTTCCGCTGCTGCTTGTGGCTGCTCCGGAAACTAACCTCATTCACACGCTGGGAAGTGGTGTCTCGGCTGAATCATGTCAGACATTAACGTTGTACAAGTGTCTTTCACTCACAGTTCAGTTACATCACCAGATTCTGTCCTTATAATTACTTCCTGTACACACACACACACAGTAAGGCTGTTTTCAGTAACACTGCAGTCATGACGTAAAACTCACTGCCTCGTCCTTACATGAACTCCTCTTGAATTCTCTGTTCTGATTAGCCAGAAGATTTTGATTTATCGTTTCTATAGTAACAGAGACTTGTACAGCAGATGATCTACATAAACAGATTAAAATAAAATAGTGTTTTTTACCAAGGTTGTGTAATCATTGACATGGTGAAGTTTTCTGTAAGGAGATATTTATTGAACATTTGTGGCAGGAGTCTCCAGGACAAGCGCTTTGTAACAGGCCCCAGAAACGGATAAATCTTCAGAACAGATGAGTTTACACATCACAGTCAAAGTGAAAAGCATGTAGGCTGGTGAGGGAAAGGCTGTTTATAGCTGCTATAACAGGGACTAACTTGTTTCACAAAAAGTCCATGACATTAAATGTAACTATAAATGGTTAAAAGTACGACGTGTCATACTTTAATAAATTATGAATTGTAATCATTGGTAAATTGCTGCAGTGTAAGAGGAATGAAACATTTTGGGAGGCGATGTTGTAGGAAAATAATCGATGTTGTCATGGTGACGTGTTAATAATTTTCCTGTAACAGTATGCCCTGTCATGTTTTATTCCTCACTTAATTATATCATCATGTTTAAATGAGTTGATTAATAAAAGTCAGCATATCGATATATAGTAAATAAAGCGTGCAGACTTTATAAGGTGTTTCAGACATTGTTCTTCTTACTATTCATTAGTTAAATAGTGAAACGTTAAGTCTTATTAAAGCCATGTAAAGGTTTTGCGTAAGGACAAAATGACTCATGGGCTCAAAGTAGAGTTCAAATCACATCATCCAGTCTGCTGATGACGCTGCAGTTGTGTGTTTCATCAGCAGCAATGATGCAAGGCGGAGCAGCTCGCAGAATGGTGTAGAGACAACAGTCTCTCTCTAAATGTTGATAAGACCAGTGAGATGATTGCTCATCTTCAGACTACAGGAGAACCCGACTAGACCACTCACCACTGTACATCAATGGAACAACTGTGGAGAGAGTCAAAAGCTCCAAGTTTCCTGGTACCTCTTGGAAATGCACAGTCTCCGACCACAAGACCCTACAGCGGATTGTGAGAAGAGCTGAAAAGATCATCTCTCTAACCACCATTAACACCTCGTACAACAACTGCTGCATCCGCAAAGCCACCAGCATTACAGACGACCACTCTCATCCCTCACATGGACGTTTTACATTTACATTTATGGCATTTGGCAGACACCGTTATCCAGAGCCACTTACATTTATCTCATTATTCCAGCAGTAGCAGCACTGAGCTACCTCTGCTATCTGGTAGAAGGTACAGGAGCGTCCGTGCCACCACCAGCAACCTCCGCAACAGTTTCTTCCCCGAGGCAGTCAGATTACTCACCACCCTGCTGCTTCCCAATGCTCACCTGGGCTAGTCGAACCCCTAACCCAGTATGACTCAGTACCACTGCACACCCGCACTATACAAAGCTGCATCAGACACTTTTATTTATGAGACTCTTTGCTGCCAGTATTGCTGCTACACTTATTTTCTGCTACACTACACAATAGTTTACAGTCCATGTCCCGTGTATTTATTGTTTTGTTTATTGTATATTGTTCTGTGTATTTATTGTCCTGCACTTGTCTCACACTGCTGTGTATCTGTACTTTATGTAGTCTTGTGTACTGTTACTTGTTGCAGCACAGTCCTGGAAAAACGACATTTCATTCCAGTGTATATAAGCTATATAGAGGAATGACAATAAAAACCCAGTTGACTTGGCTTGAAAAGAGGGAATGTGCAGGACTATTTTTTGTAATCTCAAGCTTGGAAGTAAAATTATTTATTTATTTAAATCTAACAGTGACACTGATTCCAACAAAATCTAAAAAGATATTTTTACGATAAAGTGGATAAAGTGATTTTCTTCATTAGGGCCATAAATGAGAAGTTTCTTATTTACCATTTCTTTCTGTTCTGACAAAAAAATCACACAGATATTCTTCACCATTCACATTATGTACTTTATAGTTCATTTTTTCAAAAAGATTTTATATCCAATCATTTAAATTAATCAAACTGAATCAGTGTATCTGCTCACCATTAAGAGGTTTTTATGTTTATGTTTAACACTTTAGTTTAAAATTAGGCAGAATGATAAATTAGGTATAATGTTTCCACATTTAAAAAAAACAGCATTTGGACTATTTCTTACTATAAATATAAATAATATATACACATTTAATATAAATGTGACATGTGTTATAATCTCTGGCAACACTTTCTCTGAAGGTCATATTTATAATATATAATGATATATTAATATATAACTTTGAACACATTCATATCATGTTATAATGCATTAATTAGACATTATAATTATTTATGAAAATGCATTACACTCTCTAGCTATCTTTATTATGCATTATAATGCATCATGATGCATTATAAGTAGTGTTCATAACATATCACCAACACCACAAAAAAACAAGCTCACCTTTGTATAGTGTATCATCAGAACTGTCTTTTTTTGCCTTTAGCAATGAATAATACCAGATTATTATTTATTATTATTATTCATTATCAGAAAATTCCACTACAAAGATGTACCGCTTCTGAAAGAACTTGTCAGTGTGTGTATGACTCTCTACGAACATAGTGCACTAAGCAGACTGGAGTTGTGTTATAAACTCTACTTAGAATGCTTTTAACAATTTATTAATGCATTATAACTATTGCTGTAAACTGTAAGTTTAAAAAAAAAAAAAAAACTAAAATGAATTAAAATGATAAAGTACTACTACAAAAGACCAAAAGAGAAAGTGTTTCATTGTTAATTGTATAATTTATAGATTTTAATTTTTTTAAACACTGAAATATGTGCAGAGTTAAAAATGAAATGTGTGAAATGCATCTGGAAACAAGACTATAATTCAAAATATAATGCAAAATCAACTGAAATGTTATTTATCCTCAAATATCAGGTGTTGTGCCTGACTGTTGCTCATAAATACATTGATAAGTTAACTTATTAATGTGTTATTAATTAGTATTGAAGTATCTGAAGTGCAATTCATAGCATTTCATATCATTAAAGATGAAAAAGCCAACGATAATTTTAAGTAATAATAAATAAGTGAATATAGCAATGCAGTATTTTAATGCTGGATAATATAATATAAAAAAAGCAGGAAAGATGAAGTAGTCTGCGTATAGATGTGATATTTAGTAAAGAAAGTCGATTGCTTTAAGATCTTCTGTCTTAAATATAAATGATAAGTTGTTCAGAAATGAATATCCTCACCTTTATCACTGTGATGTTCAGTTAAGCTCTGTTCCTCCTGCTCCCTGATCGGCTCTGTGCGTCTCTCTCTGTGGTTTTCCTGAATGAGGTCCACTCTCGTATTTATACTGTCAGGTGCTCAGCAGCCCCTCAAGGCCACGCTGTAATGAGGATGGATAAGGAGGATGGTGTGTGGTGTGGTGGTGGGGGCAGGAGTAGCGATGGTGGGGGTGTAGGGTAATGATGGTGGGTGGGGAGGGGGGTAATATGTGCTGGAAAAAAACACTTTGCAAATGTAACCCCCACCTCCAACAAGTGATCACACCTCTCAACAAATACATGAAAAGATGTCCGAAGAAAGCGGGAGAGGATTAACAGGTAGGTGCTGCGTCCATTTGAGCACCTGCTACTGAAACCCGAGGACCTGAGCCAATTCACGGAAAGCTGTGAATGACGTTTCAGCTTTAGTTAAGGAAAAGGTGTGTGAAGTGTGGATCACTGGATGTTTTCTGAATGAAGTCAAGAAAGTGCAAATGCAGATCATTTTTAATCTTCAAACAAAAGCAGCCACCGTTAACATGGAAATCTTAGGCTACGTTCACACAGCAGGCAAAAGTGGGTCAAATCCGATCTTTTTCTTCATGTGACACGTACTTGTTACTTGCATGGCTGTGTGAACTGCAAAAAAAAAAAAAACCACACACTGAAACTGACATTTTCAATTCCAATCAGGGCCACTTTATGTGGCACTGAAATCCGATACGTATCCGATACGTGGCAATGCAACCTCTGAGGCAGATCACAATTCATGTTGCTTTTACGTCAACCCAACTTAACATTCTTCATAATTTCACGCTACCAGGAAGGAAAGATGGAGGATAACAGTGAAGGAGGATTTCAGTGGTGGGATAGTGAGGTAACAGACCTCATAAACATTTAGGGTGATGATGCTTTAACAACAAAATAGGAAGACACATATTTTAACCACTCCGTGTTTGAAGAGACCTCAAAAGAAATGGCCGAACGCAGCCTTAAAGAACCTGGCTGCAGTGCCAAAGGAAAGTTAAACGTTTAAAAGCAAAATATAAAGAAACCAAGGACGCAAACCAAAGAAGTGGCTGTGGCTGAATAACATTCCCTTTTTACAGCGAGCTTCAATGCATCATGTGACACATTGTTCCTTTGTGCATGTGGGTCAGTTTAGGAGTGTGATCTGTTCAGACTAATGTCAGATATAGGCCACATTGAAAACACTATGTGAACAGCCTAAAAGCCGAAAAATCAGATTTGGTCAATAAATCCGATTTGGTCACTTTTGTCTGCTGTGTGAACGCAGCCTTAGTAACTAAAGACTTCATACTAGGAACAAATTTCCATCCATCTGTGGTTTTCCTGTAGATCCTTGCAGGTTTCAGTGACGTTGTCCTGCATTGAAGCTTTGTTACTTCAATGCAGCTCATCAGGAATTCTTACAGAAATCTTACAGTTTCATAGTTGTAAGCCAAGGCTTTCCATTCTTATGACATATTTTAATTTCAGTATTGCCACTGAGGCAACCAGCAGGCACCATAATGATAACAAGACAATAAAAAGAGTAGAAATTAGCAAGAAATCAAGAAAGACATTAAATTATTGGAAGGCTATTGTACAATGCATAGAACATTTACTCTAAAATATGTGAGAAGTTCAAAAATTTGCAAATTTTGGTTATTTTATGACCAGACAATAATGCAAAAATCAACAGAAATGCATTTTCCAAAGAAGTGAAAGCAAAGTTTGGCCACAAACCTCTCAGTCTTTCAGGCAACATAAGTATGGAATAAGAAACGTGCCACTGCAGTGTGAATTTAAAATGTTCAGATCTGAATTTTATGCACTTATTACAATTTGTAAGCAAGGTTTTGTAGTTGAATCAAATTGAAATTGTATTCCATGGCTTTGTTGTTCAGTGTTTCAAATTCAATTTAATAATAAGCAAGTAATATTTAAAATTGAGGAAATTTTAATTTTTTCCAATTCAGATTCAAATTTCCAGACCACTACACCCAGGGACCTTATGAAAAGCAAAGGAGCGCAGATTTGATTGCTACCATTTCAGCCACAATGAGCTAATAAAGTAATGATTTGAAAATCTGAATTGGAAGAACTGAATATGAAATTGAATTGTCTACACCTATTTATTAGAAAATTTACTTTGAATCTTGCACAACTAACTCTAACCATTCAATGTGATCTAATTCAACTACAAAACGTCACTTGGAAATTCAAATAAAGGCATAAAAGTTCAGATTTGTCCACTTCATATTCAGATTGTAGCGGCACATTTGAGTCCATATGCAAGATACACAGCAGAGGTAGAACAGATACGTCAAGACAAATATTAAATATTCACTGTTAATGATGTAACACTTTATATTCAGGTTCTCTTAACTGACATCATGTCACACAGTTAACAGGATTTTTGAAATAATGGTAATTTTGTGATTCAGTGTCAGAAAGCTCTTAATTTCAGCAGCATTTTGTCCTTCATGATTGTTTTTCTCGCTTGTTTGTGCCCCAACTCCTGACCTCATTGGTCGGGAGGTAAAAAAGTGCTTGACATCATTCTGTGCTTTTATGAAAACCTTTTTTTTACTTCAGGAAACACAGCAGTGTTTTTTTTTTTTTTTTTTAAGTGGCTGCATTCTGCCCACCTTCGCATAGGATTACGTGTTGATGTGCTCTGGTGGTTTGGGGGGGGGGGGGAATGGGGGGAATGGTGAAAATACCAAGCACTTTATATTCTTCATTTGCACTGCAGGATTTAGCACAGGGCTTTAGTGGTGATATATTACCACTTATTACTGATTTATGCTTTATACATTTATGGAGAACACAACACTATTGCTAAAGGAAGTGCTGAAGTGTTACCAAGTATTGGTTAACAAAGATATATTGGGAAGGGACTTCTATCCATCAGTGGTTTCCTGTAGATCCTTAGAGATTTTTAAAAAAAAAAGCTCTATTCAACTGAAAGCGCTTTGTTAGTAAAACACTGCAATGCCACAAATTATGTTTAGAGTATTTGATCAGGAATTAGATATCTTATAGAGTGCATTATCTCGTGGAATGAGTAATGACAGCTGGAATTGTTTTATAATCTTTCTGACGTTTCTTCAGTCACCTGAGGAGCTTCATCAGATCTACTGAATCAGCTCTACTATAGAAGCAATGAAGAGCCTAAAAAGGACTGGAGAATTATGTTTAGATAGTAACAGTCGTAATCAGACCTGCATGATGGACCTTCAGATTCACACAGTAACACCCTAAAGTTGCCACCAAATTAAAGTGCTATCACAGAGTGTAGGGTATTTTCTGGATTGTAGTATATTTTGGTGACCTTTAAACACTCGTCGTATTCCGAGTCAACGACTTAAGTGCAAAAGTTACATCATTATTTATGGTGGTCAAGTTACTCGTATTCAGAGTTGGGTTATGCACGCACTTAAGCCAGTTTTCTGTGCTTCACATTCAGATCATTAAAATCACAGTGTGTAGTTTGCTTCTCCAAGGTTGGCAGATTTTTCTCGAGTTTCTTGCATCCTAGCCAGGGTTCTTCAGAAGTGTCTAATCACTGAATGTAAACACAAGTACACGCTTTTAAGCCTGAAAAAATTGGGGGATAGAAAATGCAGACTTATGAAGCAGATCACTTTTTTCCCCGTTGCTGTTAAATGCAATATGACATAACATAAAAGCAAGACACAGTTTAAGACTGAAAAGTAAAAAAAGACCACTATGGTGATATATGAATAAGAAGACAGCATGCATTGAAATAAATCTAATAGGAGTCTAGTATATCACTAATATATTGCTGCATGAGTACTTTGTGATGATCACATTAATCAGTGCAAAAATGGCTTCCATACTCATTATCCAGCAGCTTATAAAATAGCACTTGATGCAGTGCATCTTATTATTTTGCATTTAGATTTATTTTGTGCAATGTTACTTAATGTTTTTTTTTTTCAGTCAAAGTGTATCTTTAATACTTGTCCATACGTCATTAAGACACAGTATTAGAGTGTATATACTGTAATGGGAAATCATTTTTTTTTAACAAATGATATGTGAAATCACGATGGAATACCATTTGTTTTGTGCTTAAAGGGATTTTTGTTGTGTGAAGCTTTACTCACGTCTCTCACTTCCCCCCTTCACGCTCAGTGTGACGGCTAGGTCGTCTGTCCTCTGTAGGTTAATCATTTTTTGTCTATTTTCTCTCTCACTCTCTCTCCCCCTAGCATTGCAGCCTGCCTAGGTACCGGCCTGTTATGTCCCACCCCTGAAGGCTATAAAGGCTAGGCCTGCTCCTGGTTTGGTCTCTCTTTTTTCCTGGGAAGTTGGTATCTAGGTGGTTTTGGTGTGACGCTTTCATCCTGATTATTTTTTCCTGGTTTGCTTTTCCTTTGTATCTTGGTATCTTAATTGTAAATAAAATACCAAATTAGTTTTGGACTGCCATGTGGTCCTCCATACTTTGTTGTAGCCTGCATAAGTGGGCTGTAACAAGTGGGGGCTCGTCCATTTTATTTTGAACCAAAATAGATACATGGCCCAACTGTTTGGTGTACTTTGCCTGTGTAGGCCGTGTGTCTTTGGAGGCCTGCAGTGACTAGGTTTGTGTAGGTAATGTGTAGGTTTGACTGTGGAATACTAAGTCGCCAACATTCTGACATTATAACGGACTTGGAGAAAACTAATGTTGTATGGTAAGTTTCTCATTTACTGTAACACTATATGAATAGGTCTGGTTTGATAACTTTATCGCTTCTCCTATTTAACTGGACTATTTATTTATTTTCCCCCAGTTAGGTTGTAGCATCAATTTCTAATAAGGAGGGACTGGTGTTTTGATTTTTCTCACTAGTTTGTTTGAAGGGCTGTTTTTTTTTTTATTTTTGGTTACAATTCCAGTTAGACCATGACAGAATGAAGGCAGAGCAAGTGCAGAGAAAAAGGGAGGTAGAAGTAAAACTAGAAAGAGAAAAGCTAAAGGTTGAACAATTGAAACTGGAGTTAATAAGAGAGAAAGGCTACCAAGTTTCTTTTAGGTATAGGGATGCCCGGTCAATCTGTTGGGAAAGCGACGGATTTGGATGTTGCTGGAAATTTATTTTAACTGCCAAAATTTAATGAAAAAGACCCTGATACATTTTTTGTACTGTTTGATCGTGTTGCTGTGGCAAGAGGGTGGCCTGATGCAGGTAAAACACTGATGTTACAGTATGTTTTCACAGGCAAGGCTCGAGCAGCTTATTCTGCCCTCAGTCCTAGTGAAAGTCTTGATTATGCTAAAGTTAAAGCTCCTGTACTTAAAGCATATGAGTTAGTTCCTGAAGCATACAGACAAAAGGTTAGGAAGTGGAAGAAAGGGCAAAATCAGTCTCATGTAGAATTTGCTTCTGATATTTCAGCTCATTTTGCTTGCTGGTGCTCTGCCTCTGAGGTAACCACTTACGAAGGTTTGTGCAACCTGATTGTACTAGAACAATTTAAATGTTCAGTGCCAGACTGCATTGCTACTTATATTAATGAACATAGCCGACTAGTACATATTGATTCATTTGCGTGGGTTAAAAGCTTACCGACATTATGGTGGTACACAAAGGGAAATTTTAAATTGATTTCAGGAATATTAAATACTTCTCAGGAAGCGTCCCAGACCAGTAGGAGGAATGTTCCAGATGGAAAATTTAATCCAGATGTCTGTAATTTATGTCAGTAGGGGCCATTGGAAAGGAGAGTGTCCAAATAGTAATATAGGACAGAAGTCTTCTGATGCTACTGTCTGTGTAAAATCAACTGGCCTGGTGGCTTCATTAGTAAAAAGGTTTGAGCTGTCAGTCATTCCTACTGCACAACTATCACTTTTTTGTGAAAAAGATGAGGGTTATGCTCCCTTGCAAAGTTACAAAGTTATATTCTAGAGGGCATATTACCTTTCTCACCAAATACAGACACAGGTACATCAACACAGGCTATTGTCATTGGCTTAGTTCCATTAAAGGTACCCTTACACCTTTTTTATCTTGTGATCTAGTGTGTGGGAAGGATGCTGTGGGTGTTCATCCTTCTTTGCCTATGGATGGCATTGATATCATTCCTGGAAATGATTTAGCGGGTGGCAGAGTTTGGAAAAATATTTCCCCAAAATTGGTGCTTACTTCATCTCCTTTGTGCCCAAATCAGTCACATGAGAGTGTAAAGAAAATCCATCCACTGCATAAGCAGGCTGTACTTTGCCTGTGTAGGCCGTGTGTCTTTGGAGGCCTGCTGTGCCTAGATTTGTGTTGGTAATCTGTAGGTTTGTCTGTGGAATACTAGGCCTCCAACATTCTGACATTGTAATGGACTTGTGCTGCCATGGAGAAAACTATTTAGTAAATTCAATTCAATTCAATTTTATTTGAATAGTGTTTTTAATAATGGCCATTGTCACAAAGCAGCTTTACAGAAATATATAAATTCAGGATATAAATTTTAAACTTATAAATTTATCCCTAATGAGCAAGCCAGATTTGACAGTGGCAAGGAAAAAACTCCCTGAGACAATATGAGGAAGAAACCTTGAGAGGAACCAGATTCAGAAATGAACCGATCCTCATCTGAGTGGCAACGAATAGTGCAATTGTAAATAATTCCCTACTGTAACTGTGCAGTACTACATGATCAACAAGTGCAATTGTGTAAACAGTGAAATTAGTTTTCACATGAAGTCTATTTTGTTGACGATATCAACTGTTCACTGGGAAGTGTTTGTCATATACTGTAAAGCTGTATATGAATAGGTGTGGTTTGATAACTTTGTCACCTCTCCTATTTAATTGGACTATTCATTTATTTTCCCCCCAGTTAGGTTGTAGCATCGATTCCTCATATGGAGAGACTGGTGTGATTTTTCTTGCTTGTTTGTTTGAAGGGCTGTTTTGTTATTTTTGCGTGTTGTCCGTGCGGCTAGAGCGGTTGTCTAAGGTAACCACTTATGAAGATTTGTGCAACCTGATTGTACTAGAGTAGTTTAAATGTTCAGTGCCAGACCACATTGCTATTTATATTAATGAACATAAAGTTTATACTGCATCAGCAGCTGCAATTCTAGCCGACGAGTATCCTGGCTCATTCGTGTGGGTTAACAGCTTACCGACATTATGGTGGTACACCAAGGGAAAATTTTAAATTGAATTCAGGAATATTAAATACTTCTCAGGAAGCGTCCCAGACCAGTAGGAGGAAGGTTTCAGATGGAAAATTTAATCCAGATGTCTGTAATTTATGTCAGTAGGGGCCATTGGAAAGGAGAGTGTCCAAATAGTAATATAGGACAGAAGTCTTCTGATGCTACTGTCTGTGTAAAATCAACTGGCCTGGTGGCTTCATTAGTAAAAAGGTTCGAGTCGTCAGTCATTCCTACTGCACAACTATCACTTTTTTTTTTTTATGAAAAAGATGAGGGTTATGCTCCCTTCAGGAGTGTCACAAAGTTATATTCTAGAGGGCATTTTACCTTTCTCACCAAATACAGACACAGGTACATCAACACAGGCTATCGGCATTGTGATAGTTCTATTAAAGGTACCCTTTCACAGTTTTTTCATATCTTTTGATCTAGTGTGTGGGGAAGTTGCTATGGGTGTTCATCCTTCTTTGCCTATGGATGGCTTTGATATCATCCTTGGAAATGATTCAGTGTGTTGCAGAGTTTGGAAAAATATTTCCCCACCATTGGTGCTTACTTCATCTCCTGTGTGCCCAAATCAGTCACATGAGAGTGTAAAGAAAACCCATCCACTACAAAAGCAGGCTGTACCAAGTGGGGGCTTGTCCATTTTATTTTGAACCAAAATTGGTACATGGCTGTGAAGGCGGGGGCGTGGTTGAGCGCCGGTTTGTGAGTGGAGGGCGGAGCCAGGAAAGGTATGTGGTAAGGGCCTGCAGCTGTGCTGGAGTTTTCTAACAAGTGTTCTGTGTTGCACTGAGTGGCGGGGAGGATAAAATGGTGGAGAGACGAGAGCTGAGAGGGAGAGAATGGAACAGCACAGAGATGTGTGTGTGTGTGTGCTTGTGTGTGTATATATACATATGTGCATAGTAAAATAAAATTGCAGAAAAGCGAAAGAAATAGTAACGAAAAATAAAGAGCCCCTTTTTGAGTTGTCCCAAGCCTGCCTCCCATCTCCTCATTTCCGGTCCACCTCGTAAAGTGTCACACTGGTGCCAAAACCCGAGATATTGAGAAAGATCCGCCATCATGGAGTCCTTGCCACTCACAGAGATCATCAAGACCCTCGCTGGAATCCACCAGGTGCACCATCAGGCTGCACACAGAGCGGGAGCAGCCCTTCTCCAGGCCCAGGCAGAGTACCGGCAGGTGCTATGGAGCCTGGTCTAGTCACTGGGTACTCCAGCAGCAGCCCCAGTGGCCGCTGGGCCATGCCCCATGTCACACTGTCCACGATGGGACTGCAGGACGACGTGGAAGCATTCATTGAGATCTTCAAGCGTGCCATGGAAACGTGGGGCTGGCCAGACTCACAGTGAGTGGTCTGCTTGCTGCCACTACTGTTGGGGGAAGCCCAATGGCTTTGGGTCACGAACCTGCTGGAGTACCCGGATCTAAAGCGGGCTATTTTGCAATGGAACAGGCCACACCCCCACACAGCACTGTCAGTGCTTCTGCTCACTGATGCTCAGGGTACCTGGCTGCCCATTTGCATTCGCCCAAAACCAGTTGAAAACAGTCCCCCGGACACGGGTTTTCCTTACCCCTCCCCCCCACCCCCATGCAGCAGCGATTGCGGCCTGCCCGTGACCCAAGACCAAAAAGGAGATGAGACAGTTTGTGGGGTTGGCTGGCTATTATCATACGTTTGTGCCTAATTATTTGGATGTCACAAACCCGCTGACTGACCGCACCAAAAAGGGAGCGCCAGATCTGGTCCAGTGGTTGGAGCCATTCCAACAGGCTTTTATTCATGTAAAAGCTGCACTCTGTGGCAGACCACTCTTACATTCTCCTGAATTCTCTATCCCTTTGTGTTGCAGACTGATGCATTGGACAGAGGGCTGGGGGACGTGTTGTCCCAGGTGGTGGAGGGGGAGGAGCATCGCTTTTTTGTGAAAAAGATGAGGGTTATGTGCCCTTCATTACAGAGGGGTTTGTGTGATTGGGCACCTTAGTGAGAAAACCTGTTAAAATTTTACATGATACAGGAGCTTCACAAAGTTATATTCTAGACGACATTTTACCGTTCTCACCAAATACAGACACAGGTATATCAACACAGATTATTGGCATTGGGTTAGTTCCATTAAAGGTATCCTTACACTGTTTTTTCTTAACTTCTGATCTAGTGTGATGTCTCCAAATACTGTAAACTTGTCATACATGTCAGCTGACTGGGAAACCCAATCAAAAGATTAAGTCAGCACTTTTGTATCGTATTCCAGTCTGGTGGACTTTGTTGGTCCTTTACTGAATTGACTGTGTTGGTCCTTTACTGAAAAGTAAATCCCGTTATCCAGCAGCTTTTCCTTTGCGCTCTATTAAGACCAAAAAGCTTTAACTTCCTTTATGTATATCTGCCTTTGGCATTCCTAAGGTAATACAAACTGATCAGGGGAGTAATCATGCCATGTACATTTATTCAAGCTGTGAGGCAGCTTCAGGTCAAGCATAACATTTCTAGTGCTCATCACCCACAGTCTCGAGAAGCTCTGGAGTGCTTCCACCAGACTTTCAAGTCAGTGTTGCACTCTTACTTCACTGAGCTCTCACATAATTGGGAAGAGGGTTTGCCATGGCTATTGCTTGCCATATGTGAGGTGGTTCAAGATAGCACAGGGTTTATGCCCAATGAACTGGTTTTTGGACACACAGTTTGTGGTCCATTAGCTGTGCTCAGGGACCAGTGGGACACTGCTGAACCTCAAGCCTATGTTCTAAATTATGTTAATGATTTTTGGCAGTGTTTGCATTATACCTGTGCAGCTGCTTTTAAGAATCTTGGGACTTCATAAGAAAAGATCGTAAGGCCAGACATCGTCAGTTTGAACCAGGTGATCAAGCTTTAGTTTTGTTAACTATTGTTGGCTCTCCCTTGCAAGCCAAGTTTAGTGGGCCTTATGTTGTAAAGAGCGGGGTGTCTGAGTATGACTATTTGATCCATACACCTGATAGACAAAGGAAAGTACAATGTGTCATATAAACCTTTTAAAACCTTACTTCCCTCCTCACTTTTATGTTTTGGGAAGGGATGTTGACAGTGATTTAGTAGTGGATTCTTCTGATAGAAAGATTGTAATGTCTACCACAACTATTGAAAGTAATGCAGTGTCCTATGGAGATTTTAAAGTTCCATCAGAACCTGTTCTTACAGGGAGGTTAGATAATTCTTCCTATTTGAAAAGTTTAGAATAACAATTAAGGCACTTTTCAGACACTCAAAGTTCAGATTAAGTTAAATTGATTTTCAGACGTACCATCACACACCCATTTGATTGAGCATAACATAGATGTCGGTGATGATAAACCTATTAAACAGAGATTCTGTCATGTATCTGGGGAGAAGTGCAAATGGATAGACAAGGAAGTCGACTACATGTTAGAAATGGTCTATTAGGACAAACATTTTTGGACAGGGCCTCCCCTTCCTTGTTGGTAACTAAACCTGATAGGTCAGATAGGTTTTGTACAGATTTAAAAAAGTAATTCTGTTACTAAGTCTAATTGTTATCCAGTGCCTCGTATGGAGGACTGCATTGAACAGGTGGGGAGTGCCACATTTGTGATCAGGTTGAATCTTTTGAAAGGTTACTGGCAAGTGCCATTGTCAGCAAGGGCCAGAGAAATTTCTGCTTTTATTACACCTGGGGGATTGTTTTCTTACACTGTTATGCCTTTTGGGTTACATAATGCCCCTGCTACTTTTCAGCGTTTAATTAACAAGGTTCTGTCTGGGTTGGTAGGTTGTGCTGCTTATTTGGATGATGTCCTTTACAGCAGTACCTGGTCAGCTCACATCCAGCGCCTTGAGGCCCTGTTTGACCGTCTTGTTGCAGACACCCTAACAATCAACTTATCAGAGTGCACATTTGCCAAAGCATCAATCACCTATCTTGGCAGAGTGGTTGGCCAAGGGGAAGTAAGGCCTGTTTAGGCTAAAGTGGAGGCTGTTAACAACTGTCCAGTGCCAACAAATAAAAATATTAATGATATTTTTGGGGCTGGTAGGCTACCACCATAGTTTCTGTTGTAACTTTTCTATAGTGGTGGCTCCACTGACTGACCTCACACTGTCAGTCTGCGTTCATCACGGTGAAGAACTTGTTGTGTTGCTCACCTGTAATTGCAGCTCCTAATTTTGAAAAGCCTTTCAAAAGACAGGTAGATGCTAGTGGAATTGGTGCAGGGGCTATTCTGCTGCAGGAGGATGAATAGGGGGTGGACCGTCCCGTTTGCTTCTTTTCTTGTAAGTTCAGCTGACACCAACCGAATTACTCTGTGGTGGTAAAAGAGGCACTGGCACCAATCTGGTCATTGCAATTTTTTGAGGATTATGTGGGAGGAGGTTTAACTCCAGTTACAATTTACATCAACCACACCCCCCTGACTTTTCTTTCCAATATGCAAAACAAGAACCAGAGACAGATGCGCTGACTGCTGTTTTTACAGCCATACAAACTAAATATTTGTTATATTAAAGGCAGCAATAATGTCATGGCTGATGCTGTCTCTCATGCTTTGTGGTACAGTTTACATAGACCCTTCTGGGCCTCTGTTTCGGGGGGGTGGGGGTGTGACGACTAGGCCATCTGTCCTCTGTAGGTTAATTATTGTTTGTCTATTGTCTCTCTCTCTCTCTCTCTCTCTCTCTCTCCCTAGCATTGCAGCCTGCCTACCTACAGGCCTGTCCTGGCCCTGAAGACTGATTGGTTGACATTTATAGGGAAGGCGATAAAGGCTAGGCCTGCTCCTGGTTTGCTCTCTCTTTTTTCCCGGGAAGTTGGTATATAGGTAGTTTTGGTGTGACGCCTTCATCCTGGTTATTTTTTCTTGATTTGCTTTTCCTTTGTATGTTTGTCTGTCTGTGTGTTTGATTGATTGTTTTTCAGAATTTCTCTCCATCCAACATTTGCATCACTCTGACCACTGACTATCCAATCGGATCATGGTATCTGTAAATAAAATACAAACATAGTTTTGAACTGCCATGTGGTCCTCCTTTCTTTGTTGCAGCCTGCAAAAGCGGGCTGTAACATCAGTGATGATGTCACTGCCATTTGATGGTTTCAGGAACGAATCTACTGATGGCAAGTCGAACATCTCAAATGCAATAATTTTAATTATTGTGGATGTGCATTGCATTTAAGACACTGTTATTAGAAAGTGGTCTGAAGAGGGTGGTAGAAACACAACCTACTGCCTTAAAGCTCTTTTAGGTTCAATATTATACACTCACTATCCACTTTATTAGGAATGCCTGTACACCTGCTCATTTGTACTGTTATCCAATCAGACAACCTGTGTAAACTCTAGAGACTGTTGCATGTGAAATTCCCAGGAAATCATCAGTTTCTGAAATACTCCAACCATCCCTTCTGGTACCAACATCCATGCCACAATCAAAGTCACAGAGATCACACTTTTTCTTCATTCTGATGTTTATTAAATGAAGCTCTTGACCTGTATCTGCATGATTTTTTGCATTGTGCTGCTGCTACATGATTGGCTGATTAGATAACTGCATGAACTACAATACAATTTTGATTCTTAAGGCGATTGGATATTTTGATGATGCCACTAAATCTACCATGATACATTGCAATTTTGATTCTTAAGGCAACAATTGGATATTTGATGAAACTACTGGATCTGATACAATACAATTTGATTAGGTGATTCGATATTTGATGATACCACTGAATCTGCTACGATTTTGATTCTTAAGGCAACAATTCGATATTTGAAGAAAATGCTGTATCTGCTACCATATGATACAATTTAATTTAGTAGCCGCTGTTCAGTGTGTGATCAACTTTGTTCAGAACCTGAAGTGTTAATTCATGAATGATGATCACGTAGAGAAAGACTACTTTTAAAAACTCAGAGTTATGAGCAAGTCACTTTACTAGCTTATTACAATATTTACAAGAGTTTAAAAATCTGAAGTATTTTTACACACCAATTGTCTGTCCTTTTTTCCACTAATGATTGATTTCTAATTAATTATGGTAATAGATTTATGGTTGTTGCCTCGATTCATTTCAGTTGTTTGCTTTTTAAATCGATGCATCAGTCCAATCGTAACACCCTTAATAGATGTAGGATACCTTGCATGCTTGGACTGTCTCTCTCTCCCTCTCTCTCTCTCTCTCTTTCTCTCTCGTCTCACTCCCTTAATTACGAATCCTATTAGTAGGGATTACAGGGATAAGATGTCCACTGACTGTCCCTCTGTTCCACATAACAGCCAGAGAGAAAAGAGTGAGAGAGAGAGAGAGAGAGAGAGAGAGAAAGAAAGAAATGTAAGAGACATGCTACAGGCGGTCCACGAGGGGAAAAAACATCATCATTTACAGGTAATCATTAACCATTCCCTTTTTTTTTTTATTGTTGTGTAGAACTTGTTTTTCTGTGCTTGGTTTCATGACGTGGAGACATGACTGTTACTACCTCCTATAAGCTGAGTATTTATTAAACGTAACTTCACACAGTAACTAAGTTTAACCTAAATGCACCCATTTGTTTGTCACCGTGCTCCATCTCCAAGGGCCGATTTTCTATCATGTGGGTGAATAAAATGTCCTCCAAACAAAAGGAAGAATTCTCTCGGTCTAATAAAAGTGTCAGAGCGACACCCAAAGGCACCCGGACCCTCGTCCATCACCGTGATTCATTCTCCGGATGGAGTGGTAATATTCAGGCAGGAGATATTGGTCAGGAAGGATGTAGGAGCTGCTCTCTAATGTTGTAAGCTTAAGCACCAGCATCACCTGGGGAACCCACAGCGCTGTCCTCAGGTCACGCAGCGAGGAGACCGGCTGGATTATAGCACTTTAATGCGTGTATATGATGCTGGATGAGTAATCTAACCAGAAATACAAACAGCTTGGTGTCACTTCCTGCTCTTATTTTTTAACTTTCTGAGTCTGAAAACATCTGCAAGCATGTATAGATATCTTTTGAATTCTCGATTCAGAAGAAGCAGATTAATTTTTTTTTATAACAGCAGCTCTGTCAGTTGTTCCAGCTGTTTATATTAAAGTGCTTGTCCTAATACATTGTTGTTTCTATGGTAACAGCTAATTCACATATGGAGGATGTGCCACATGATCTAAGACTAATAATGAATGGATTAAAAACGTAGTTATTTAATAAAGAAAAACTAATAATCATTGATATGGTGTAGTTTTCTGTAAGGAGATGTTTGTTTAACATTTAAGTAAGTTAGATTTCTGCCACAGTAAAAAGTCTTTACAGTTTCTCAGTAACATGACAAGCTGTGTTTTTTCTTCTCATTAACTTTAGGAGAGAGAATAAAGAGAGGCTGATGAGGGAAAGACTTTTTATGATTGCTTTCAGTAAGGGATAGCATATATTGAATTAAATGTAACAATTAACGGATAAAAAGTATGACATGCCGTTCATTAGTAAATTAAAAATTGGAATTGTTGACAAATTGCTGTAGTATAAGAGGAATTAAACACTTCCTCATGTGCTGTCAGGAAACTAATCATCTTCAGAGCAGTAGGAGTAATTTCTTTTCATCACACAACCCCGTTGTTGATTATTTTTCTATAACTGCATGTCCCCAAGTGTTTTAATCCTTACTTAGCACACAGATATACTGTATGTCTGTCAGAGGATTGTGTTGTCAGTTCATCCCTATTTTTCCCCCCTGTGTCCTGATTTCTGTTGTAGGATAAAGAAAGGCACTGGATTGTAGATAACAAATCTAATGGGAAGAAGGATGGTATTATTCAGATTCTCCAGAAGACATCTTCATTTTCTCTTCACCGAGACTGAAGGTTAAAGTGGACAGCATGCTACTCTGAGCTACGCGGATCCTTCCAGAAAGCTGGCCTGGGGGTTGACTGAGTCACGCAGATGGAGGCTGGGAATTTCTTGACCCTCCTGATGGTTCTGTTGGGTGCCGGGGCGAGCAACAACGACCACTTGGAGCACACGCACCAGGTCAGCACGTCTCAGTGCGGCGAGTACAGTAACCAGGTGATGAAGGACGGCACGTGCAAACTGGTGGCCACGCTGCCCCAGCTGGATGACCAGCGCTGCCCCGACATGTTCCGCTGCACGGACGAGGTCTCCTACTGGCTCCACGAGAACGAAGAGCGCAAGCAGCAGATCCTAGCTCTGCATGAGACCATCTCCGAGCTGCAGGAGGAGTTGCGCAACCATCGACACAGAGTTAAAGTCCTTGAGCTGCAGGTCAGTACGCGTCAAACCAGCGAGCTGCTGCTTCACATGGACAAGAGAGTAGTTGGGTCAAAGTGCCAAAGTCGTAGATGCAGAAAAACTAATGTTTGTGTCACAAATACTGAAGATAAATGGTTCAAAAGAGTTAAAATTGAGCAAAAAGCCCTAATTGGAGCCATCAGTGACTTAGATTTCACATCTGGCAGACAAATAAATGTGATCAAGGGCAGATGTTTCTAGATTAAAGGGGCACTGGGTAGAATTAAGCCTATAATGGTTTCAAGGTAAACTACAAAAACACAGGAATTCCTTGTTTACTTTTACCCGCCTCCCATGAAGCGCCGCCTCCCAGAATCTACAGCGGCTAACGGAGTTCAACTTTCATCTCATTACACTTGGCCAGCTTTCATACGTAAGGAATGTAACACTTTAGGATGTGGTGTTGTAGGAAAATAATCAGTGGTGGAAGTATTTAATTTTTCTATAACAGCACATCATGAAGTGTTTAATTCCTCTTGTACCACAGCAACTGTGTATTTATTAAAGAACAACATTGTTTGTTCATATTTTTACCTTTAAGGTTGTGGAACGTCTGCGAAACAAGTTAGTTCCTGTTTTCACTTACGTTATAGCAGCTGTAAACAGTCCTTCCTTCACCAGACTCTCTTTTTTTCTCTCTCTTAAAGTCAATAAGCCAAGCGTGTCATGTCACTGTAAACTCATCTGTCCTTTCTCATGGTAGAAAACTTAGTTACAGCTTTACCTTTAACTCTTACGAAGCTCTGACACTGGAGACTCCTTCCATAAATGTTACATAAACATCTCCTTACAGAAAACTTCACCATATCAAGGATTACATGTGTTTTATAATCGGTTTATGTGGAGGGTGTGCTGTACAAATCCCTGCGAATGAGCTGTAACTGTTACTGTGATCTGCAGCTGCACTATTACTGAAACTGCTGAGAAAAACAGATCCTTGATTTACTTGTTTTGTTTTTTTGTTCAGCGTCAGCATTTTTTGTATTTAGTATCTGGCCGTGCCGCCGATTAGCACTAAGTTTGTCCATGTTTGGGTTTTTGCGCAGTAAAGTTGAGGGTGTGTCTATAGCATGATTGACAGGAGGGATGAAGTAGTCAAGTGAGATGAAATAATCAGATATATGATACACCCTCGATCACATTGTTTTATTCCTTTGTGGCAAGCCATGAACAAAATAATCTTATATGTATTGCTCATGTCATTCCTTGACTACCAGTTTTCATCAGCACATGCTAATTTGCGAAGATGAGATAATAGAAACCAGAAAATTGATACTAAATAATAGATCATAGTTAAGTGCAAACATTTGTCTCCCCATGATTTCTGGGTGAAAAACTATAA
>CM040472.1:16668866-16683017 GCA_022758105.1 Pangasianodon gigas | reverse complement strand
GTCGCCACTGGCTTGCTCATTAGGGATAAATTCACAGTGATAAATTCAAATATTTACAATATATTTTTGTGAATCCATTTATTTCTGTAAAGCTGCTTTGTGACAATGTCCATTGTTAAAAGCGCTATACAAATAAAATTGAATTGAATTGAATGATGATGATGATTATTATTATTATTATGATTATTATTATTATTATTACTAATTTATGTATTTTTTGTCATGACTCTCTGTCTCCAAACATGGTTTGAAGAAGGCAGTGATATCAGGAAGAACGTGAGCTGAATATGACAACTCCAAAAAAGTCCAAAAATCTGAGATTATGAAATGAAGATGTGTAGTACAAGGTGAAGATGGGTGTACAACCTATTACAGAATATTTGTATCACATTTATAAAGGTGGATGCAAACGTTTAAAGTAATATCATCGTTATCTTAACGTACTACACAATTTGTCACTTGTGATAAAGAATCATCTGTGAAACCTGACACACTACATGCTATAAAGTAATTTTTTCTTAAAGTGTTATTTTATTCTAAGGGTGTACAAACTTTTGCAGTCGACTCTACTGTCTGTAAAATATAGCTTTGTTAAACATTGTTGCATGCAGTATAATATGACTGGGGTCGGTGGATGTCACT
This sequence comes from Pangasianodon gigas, assembly GCA_022758105.1. Classification (NCBI taxonomy): domain Eukaryota; kingdom Metazoa; phylum Chordata; class Actinopteri; order Siluriformes; family Pangasiidae; genus Pangasianodon; species Pangasianodon gigas. The sequence goes on along the minus strand of CM040472.1, from coordinate 16,682,375 downwards.
TACGGCTTATTAATCTTCAGAAACCCAACCCTGAGCCAAGTGTGAACAGGAAATTCCCAAATCCAACGTCCTGATACTTCTCTAAGAATGATCACACGCAGGGTTTTATTATCTGAAATGTATAAAAAGCTCTTGTTGTTATTTCTTTACCACAATAATGGTGTTTTTTTTCCAGTTTGCACTGACTGGCCTTGGTTCTTTCTTTTTTTTCTCGATTCTCCTTGACCCCGAGTGCTAACAGGATTAACTGAAGACCTTGACCCCACGTGCTTGGCCTTGTATCTGTGCTCGTAAGCTTGTCACCCTGCCCTAACGGCTTACTAACAGTACAGCTCGCTCACACAGCTACAGCTGAGAGCAAGCGTTTGTGCTTTTCAAACGGAAAAAAAATGAGAATGTACCTGTATTTTATAAACATTTTCAATTATCATAGAAAAGACAGATGAGTTTACAGTACCATGACACACTTGTCTTATTAACTTTATGAGAAAGAAAAAAAGAGAGGATGGTGAGGGAATGACGGTTTGTAGCTGTGATAACAGGAACTAGCTTGTTTCACAGATGCTCCACAAGATTAAATGTAGCAATAAACCGATAAAAATGTCATTCTTTAATAGATGAAAAAATATTAGTGTTGCCAAATTGCTGTGTTATAAGAGGAATAAAAAATTCCATGAATGGTGTTATAGGAAAATAATCAACTTCGACATCATTTTCATGGCTCTACTTTCATTTTACCTTGCCGTCGTTGATTATTTTCCTTTAACAGCATGCCTCCAAGTGTTCTATTCCTTACACAACATGTAAGTTTGTTAACACTGTTTTTGTTACTTGTAATAGCTTAACACACTAAAACTCCTGTTGCTGCAAATAAAGATTCTTTGTGTTTGTTTTATTTTATTTTAGGGGTGTGTAAACTTTTGGACTTGACTGTAGATCATCTTGCTGTTTTTCACCCTTTCAGGCAGAGCTGTACAGACACTTACTAAGGTTTGGTCTTCTTTTCTAGCACTAAATCTTGAATGAAAGTGTTTTACATTTTTTCCCTGTATGTGTTTCTTTTCATGTCAATGTCAGAGTGAAGAAAAGTCTCGTCTGAACTCGTCTCAGGAGCATCGCTTCCGTGAGCTGGAGGCTCAGTACGCTGAGGCCACCACGCTGCTGCACGTCCAGGGCTCTCTCATCTCCGACCTGCAGGCTCAGATCCACAACCTCTCCATGCTGGTGGAGAAAGTTCGCCGAAACCCTGGGTGCATGATCAACATCGTCCGTACCAGCCCGCTGCTGAGCACCCAGCACACCCTGCACCCCGGTAAGCTGGAAAATAACCAGTGACATCACTCAGCAGTGAATGAGGTGTGTCCAAGAGCATGGGCTAAGATGGTGTCATGTTTAGAAAGCAAAATTAAAATGAACTGCTGTTAAAGGTTTTAGCCTGGCAGCCACCAGGGGGCGCGCTAACATACGGGAACATAACAGAAATGGAGAATTTAAACATGTTCTATTTGGACATGTTCATGGTTTGTACTTTACAGCTAAAAATTAATATTTCTAATTCTTAAATTACATAGTTTTACCTAAAAAAACACACTTTTAATCTTATATTTTCACTTACGTGCTCTTCTTTAATTTTCTTTAGCCCAGCTCCTAATTCAGTGTTGAATGCTCAATTCTGATTGGTCAGAAATATTGATTAATGTTCTATAACAGCAGCTCTGACAATAGTGCAGAGATTTATATTAATGTGCTCGTTCTAATACCTGATAATTTTTTATAGGAAGATTAAATTACTATTTAAATTAAAAACATAAGTGATAACAGGAACTAACTTGTTTGTTACAAATGTTCCACAACATTATATGTAAATATAAAGAGATAAAAATGACAACGTATAATTCCTAAATTATTAAAAAAAAGTTGACATTGAGAAATAACTGTAGTAACAGAGGAATAAAACAGATTACAACATGCTTTTACTGGAAAACAATCAACAGTGATGTGGTGTGACATGGAAGTTGTTTATTTTCCGATAACAGCGTGCCCCCAAGTGTTTTATTCTTTACTTATCAACTATATTATATGTTTTTTGTTATGAAAAACTGAACAATGGATAGTTTATTAGTTGAACTTGAAAAATGAATTTTTTTTAAATAAATGAGTAAAGATGATGTGATTGGATCTTATACACACTTAGGGAAAAAAAGTTACTAAACTATATCTTTCCATGTCACTGATGTGGTACTCTTAAGTGTACACCTTTAGCACATTTTGTATGTGTCTTTTACCCAGCAATGTGTGTGTGGTGTACTTTTAAAGCTTTGTGGTCTGATTATGTATTTAAAATCTTATTTAAAGTTACACTATATCCACCTTTCCAGGGGAATGGTATGTATTAAAGGTACAAAAGATAACAGTACCACCCCAGCGACAAGGAAAGCTAAGTGTATGATTAAAGTCATAGTTCAGATGTCATAGTTTTCACTATTTTTAAATGAGTAAGATTTTGCCACAGTACCCCATACTGTATATTCACGTATCATTTTTCTGTATTTTGTACACCTTTTATTTCAAATTGCTTAGAAATAAAAAAAATAGTCATGTACATCCCTGACTTCATGTCATGACTAACTGTATATCAAGAACTTAATTAATGTGTATATAATATAATCAAACACGAGTTGTTTATGTGCCTTTAGAGATGCAGCATGTCAGAAACTGCCCCATTGACTGTGCCTCCATCTACTACAACGGCGTGCGGCGGTCCGGGATCTACACGGTGGTTCCGTCGTTAGGAGCCATGCCTGTGGAGGTTTACTGTGACATGGACACGGACGGTAATGGCTGGATTACTACAGGCTCTCAGTGAAGCTGCAATTTCTAAATGATTTTAACACTGGCTGTTCATTGGTAGTGTACAAAACTACTTTTTTTTTTGTTTTTTAGAGTAGCCATGTGATTTAGATTTTCTTTACACAGGTCTGCATATTTGTTTAATCAAATCTCTACCTACAGCATCTGTAGTGTGTGTGTGATTGGCACAGTCAGTAATTTTGAGTCTAAGGGCAGCTGTTGAACTCCGTCAATATATTTTTAAAATAATCAACTAAATAATACAAATTCAAAACCATTAGTGTAAACAACTTATTGACAGTGCTAGTGCTAGAAAAGCGTGTAGAAATGACAAAACGGAGCTTCCACAACGCGTCAGTCACGAGCCATGAATGTTGACTGATGTGTTGGTGTTTTTTTGTACTTTTCTAGCCGCTTGCAAAAAGATAAGATACGATTCCGTTTTCTATGCACATGACTTACTTTCCTTCTTCCAGCTAGTTTAAAAAGTGACACTGATCAATGGAGCATGCAGAGCCAGTGCGCGTATCACATATGGATTAAAATTGTTCAAAAGTCTTCATGTCTAGCATCAGTTTGTTAACCCTGTAGGTTAAGTGATCAGTGTTGCCGGATGAAGCTTGGCAAGATCAACTTTGTCATATTTGTCCATGGTGAGATTTTAAGATACAAACATGAAGAATATTAACAGTAACTGTAGTCTTGGCTTATTATATTATATTAATATAACCATGTGCTAATTAGACATATTTACAGCTGGCCAACCTTTTTACAGCACTAGGTGTAGATCATGATTATCTGAATCATAGTGCAGACATTTTGCTAATTCTCATTCTTTTAATCACTTTTAAATGTTAACATTGCTCCCGAGTCGCTTTAGTGTCAGAATATCACATGTTGGGATCCTGACGATGCCACAGCAATCCGTAACCAGGAGTCCAGAAAGAAAAATTCTCCCCTCTTTGAGTGGGAGGGGCATAGTTGCTATGCTTTATCAATCACAGTGACACTAGCCAATCGTAGGCATCTGTGAGCACATGTATGCAGAAGAGGGCGGATAGCGCTTTCCTCTGAGACTGTTACACCGCCCTGTGGTGCAGCAAGAGCAGCAGTTTGAAAAGATATGTGTGGCTGTGTCTCAGAGGAAGCACGTGTTAGCCTTCACACTCCCTGGTTGCTAGCTGCCGTGTGACAAGGAGGAGCTGGCTGGTATTTGGGAATTGGCCAAAAAGTCCAAATTAGTAGAAAATGGGTGGAAAAAAAGTCAACATGAGTTAACTGTTCACCATCACCACACTTAAAATCCCACACTAAAACAGTGTATATAAAATGCTAAAAATGCTCACATTCAGGCACAAAGAGGCCAAGAGAGCAGGAAAGAAGTCCCTTTAGTTTCTGTAGGTGGGGTAAAAGGGACGATGATGTAACCAGACAGCTAATTCTGGTACTTTGGTAGACCTGATGTCATTTCTAGTAAATCAAGTCCCAGAAGAAAATGTCAGAAGAAAGAAATTCAAATGTAATTTCACCACAGAAGTTCCAGCTATTAGTAAGAATCTAATTATGAAAATGAGCTGACCTGACTTTAGTACAAGGAAGCATACCTGTTCTTATTTGTGATAATTACATACACAACAGTGCTGTAGATAGGATTAATGTTGAAAATTGCTGCATTGAGTATCGACATGCTGTTGACTGTCCCACAGGTTTAAGTGTAAGAGGTTTTTATTTGTAATTTGCTCGTATTGGACTCTGAAGTGTTGTTTCTCTCTCAGGTGGCGGATGGACCGTGATTCAGCGTCGGCAGGACGGCTCGGTGAAATTCGACCGCGGCTGGAAGGAATATAAGGACGGTTTCGGAGACCTGAACTCTGAGTACTGGCTCGGGAATCAGCACATCCATGACCTGTCCACTCAGGGAGACTACACGCTGCGCATAGACATGGAGGACTGGAGCGGCAAACGCAAACACGCTCTTTACCAGAGCTTCAGGTGAGGACGAACTGAAGTTATAAAACCCTTATAAATGTGTCATTATCCTCATTAACACTGCCCTTAAGTAAAGTGTAATCTATAATCCTGATTTGACTCAGCTGTGTGTGTGTGTGTGTGTGTGTGTGTGTGTGTGTGTGTGTGTGTGGCAGGATTGAGGACGAGGCGGCCCAGTACAGGCTTCATGTCTCTGGCTTCAGTGGTACAGTTGAAGACTCATTCAGCTGGTATCATGACAAGCAGGACTTCAGCACACCCGACACAGGAAACATCTGTGCTGAGATCTCACACGCAGGCTGGTGGTACAACCAGTGTTTCTACGCCAACCTGAACGGCGTCTACCACAAGGTAAACCCTTCTGCACCTGTATACTAATGATTTATAGTGATATATCCCTTTTAAGTCAAGGTTTATCTCATGTTGTCTCAGGGTTTTTGTTTTTTTTTTTTAAGCTGCTTTGTGACAATATCTAAGGGGTGGAATATATATAATATGTCAGGGGTGGAGTAACTGCACTGTGTTACTATACTTAAGTATTATTTTGCGGTATTTACACTTGTACGCCTACTTAAGTACATTTCCAAGAAAAAAAAAACTTACATATCACTCCTTACATTTTTATTTAGATCTTCAAAGTACTTAATACAAATCTCTTCCTTTCTCATCCAACCAATGACTGTACGCTGTACATCAATCAAATAGGCTCAATTTATTGTCCAATCAGGTTAAATGATGTATTAAACAAATCTTTCAGTAATCGCCAGTTCGTCACCAGCCTTGAGGTTCTCATGCTACACAATGTAGTTAGCGCTATAGCTATCTGTATACGTCTGAAGATGGATAAGGCACCAGACTGCAGTGTAGAACATGATGATGAGTGTCCTAGCCCTTCCTCTGTACTGTATCGCAAACCATGTTGATGTTAGTTATGCAAATTTTGCAAACGTTAACTAGCTACATCTGCTTTAATGTCAGCCTGATTTCTTTGCTGATGCCAAGTGAGACTCGAATCGAGTCTAGTAGCTAACATAAATTGTCTATGCAGCAAATCAGATTCTATCTAACTCTTTTCAATATTGCAAAAGTTATAGAGATGATAAAATGATGGCATAGTTGCTTTAAAACAAAAATCACCTTCTAAAGGTATTAGATAAGTAATACATGTTACCTTTCACAAGAAAACATGACTAAATGTCATCAGTTAAAAATATTTAGTTTTCATTGTTTAATATTTGAATACATTTAAATGTAACCTGTAAGTAAAAATAACTTTTTTTTATTTTATTTTTAACTTTTACTTGAGTACATTTTTGGCTGGATACTTCCACATGTACTTGAGTAAGATTTTCACACAGTATCTACACTTTCACTTAAGTATAATTTCTCAGTATTTTGTCCATCCCTGTCTATTATTAAACACACTATACAAAGAAAACTGATTTGAATTGATTTCAATGCAACATTGCTGTGTTGAACTAAGCACTGGTGCATCATTACACTCTACACTGTAGCGTCAGTCTCTTACTAGCCTTAAAATAAATGTAGGTAATTGATTTTACATATTGTACATCACATGCGTTTACAGTATTTCTGTGTGCTCTTCAGGGTGGACGCTACTCTCCGAAGGGGAAAAATACGCTGGGACCCAATGGCATCGTCTGGTTCACCTGGAAGGACTCGGACTATTACTCTCTGCGTAAAGTGACCATGATGATACGGCCACGCACCTTCCGCCCACACCTATCCCCCTGAGGGCCCCTGCTGCAGCCGGCCAATCAGAGCTGACGGGAGACGACGCTGAAGGACTGAAGGGTGAAAGTAGACTTTTTTTTTTAAGGAGAGGATTCTGTGGTACTTCCTATTCTGTGTCATAGGGGTAAACTAAAAAGTTTTGGTTTTAGGCCTCAAACAAAGACCAGTAAATTAATTTTCATCCATTCAGCCTTTCGACAATGTACTGTTCATTATATACCTGCATCTATTTTGTTAAGGATCATCTTCTTAGCCTGACATGTTTGGTTACTCTTAAAAGTATAGCAATATTAATTTAAATTGTATATTTTTTGGCTGAAAAGAACACTCGCGTCTTTGACTTTCAACTAACCGTGGCACATGAATTACATTCATGATTAAAAACAACACACTGCTTCATCCCTCCTCATTAATACTCAACTCACACACCACCGAGAGAGCTGTCCTGCTCACAAAATAATTCCACATTAAGAGAATACAAATCAAAGTTTATTAAATCATATCAGAATTACACTTGTGGCTTTTTTTTTTTATATCATTCATGGTGCAAATAACATTGCAGACATCGCTATACATAAAATGATACATCATGAACTGAAGCACATGCATCTGTTAACGTGTGTATGTTTGTGTGTATATATATATATAATATATATATATACACACACACGCTCGTGTGAGGAGGAAAAGAAGTGCTCGAGAAAAAGAAAAGATTGCACAGAGATGGAAACGTGGCTTTCTTTGGAGGAAAAAAAAAAAGCATTTGTATGATATCAGATAAAAATACATGTGCAAAAAGGACCAGCCCTCCTTTAGATGCTTGAAAACCAGACTTGTGATCAGGTGTGTGTGTGTATGTATATGTGTGTGTGAGAGATTATAGACAGGTTATACACATTGCTTGTTGTATTTTGGCACTGTAAATGGAAAGTGCATAGCATATGACGCATGCTGAAGTTCCTCAGCACATAAAGGCACAGTGAAGAGGCCAAACCTCTGCGACTCCCAAACAAACCAAAAAAAAAAAAAAAGACACTGTAGGAAAAAAGGGTGTAAGACACTCGTTCACCTCGTCATTCTTTCTAGACGATTCTTTTCTTTCATATTGACTCACAGTCCCATAGGACATGACATTTGTGCCACTGGAATATTTACTTTGATATTGTGTAAAAAAAAAAAAAAAAAAAAAAAAGAGGAATTTGTAGGTAAAGTTTTAAAACTCAATTCAGTACGAATTCTGATGTAACACATTTGGTCACACTTTATTTCCTACATTGGGCCTTCATAAAACACTCCTAAGCATTGCAGAAATCTTATCTAAAGCAATGCATATGTAAAGATTTTTACACAGTATGATTTTACATAGTGATTAATTATTATTCTTATGGGTCAAACGTACTGTAAATTTTCATCATCTATCTATAGCAAGTTCTTAATTTCTGTTTATACATTCTGTTACAGCGTTGTCGACTTATCGATTCTGAGATGTTTATTTAACATTTATGGAAGGAGTCTCCAGTGTCAGCGCTTTGTAACAGTCAGCGGTAAAGCTCTTTGTAAAGTTTTTTGCTGCAATCAATACTTCAGGACAGAGGAATTTCTCGGTAAGAACTGCAACATTTTGTCTAATTAAATTAAAGGGACGACTGTTTATAGCCGTTACAACCTCAGTGACTTGTTTCGTGGACAGTAAATGTAACTATAATCACTATAATGTATGATGTCTAGTTTAATAAATAAAAAATTGCTCGAGTTGGCAAATTGATTTTTCGTTAGAGGAATACAACACTTCAGGATGTGCTGTTATTGGAAAATAATCAACTTCAGGGTGGTAACAGTATCTACTGCACCCAAGTTTACCTTCTACAACTTCACTTAATTAAGAAGCCCAAATACTGGATAAATGAAAAGGAATGGAATAAATATTTTATAGATGATATCTGAAAGCTTCATGAATGTGCTGTTAGAGGGGAAAAAACAACAACAAAAGCTATAAAATTCACAGAAACAAATCTTGTACTGTCTGCTTATAATGATACAGATGTTGTTGTGATGTCACCTCACCGGTTTTTGAGCGAAGCCTTTCATAATTCCTCCAACTCTGCTTTAGGTTACTGTAGAGGATTTTTTCTATGATAATTATGAATGTGCTATGAATGCCCAATGTATAAATAATACACATAAGCAGAAATAATAAAGTGTTACCTAAATTTCATGTTCGTACTTTGGCAGCACAGATCCAGTCCAGATTCAGTTTCCGATTCATGTTCATCATGAGGCACACAATCATTTCCTGACTGCTGATTGGCTGAAACGACTTTCATAAAGTAAATATAAAATGATTTGTGGCACCAAAATCTGAGCAGGAATTTTGCTGAATCTGATTATTTTAGAATTAAATGAGATCACATTTACATGCAAATTCAACTTAATTTTATTTATCTAAACTTTAAAACTTTACACAATTTCAAAGCATAAAAATTCAGACTGATCCTCCTAGTGGCACAAATATCATATCCATAATAATCTCACTGGACTGGCGAGAAAACACTGGACGGAATTAGCATTAAGGAAACACACACCGAGTGATGGTGTTAAAGAGTACTGAGAGTACCTGGTGTTTGTGCTACCGCTTACATCCTCGCTCCGTTTGGGATGAAGATCTTGGCTTAAAAACAGAACATTACAGGCAGATGTTTCATGTAGATAGAGAGGATGTGATATTTTAGCAAACCTCCTTTGGTCTGAGATCAACAAAATCTTTTTATGGCACTGAGGTCATAGACAAATACAGATATTAAAGAGGAACAGAGACAAAGAAAAAGAGAGAGAGTGAGTAAGAAAAATAGAGAGTGGAAGAGAGCCCTGTGTGTGAGATTCAGTGCAGTCCTCTGCTTTACATGGTAGTGAACTGACTGTGAGCGTGTCTCAGCTTCTCCGCAATCTGTAAATACAAAACAGCATTTCATTTTACACACGCACACACACACACCGAATCAGAGATGCCTTATGAGAGACCTTGAAGTTGATTCATTTCCAACAACAGCATGTCCTGAAGAGTTTTATTCCTTTTACACCACAACAATTCTCTAACGATTACATTTTTTTCTACTTATCAAACACCACCATACTTTTTATCCTTTTGTAGTTATATTTAACGTTGTGGAATCAGTGAAAAAAGTTAGTTCCTGTTCTCACTTGCGTCATAGCAGCTGCGTACAAACAGTTGTTCCCTCACCAGCCTCTGTTCTTTCAGTCTCTTGACATTAATAATCGTCTGTCCTGAAGATGTCGGAAAACTTAAAGTTACAGCTTTACCTCCGACTGTTACAAAGCACTGACACTGGAGACTCCTTCCATAAATGCTAAACATCTCCTTACAGAAACCTTTACCTTATCAACAGTTATACAACATGTTTTTTTAATAAATTTTTTATTAGGCTTAGATTATTAAATATAACTACAAACGGATAGAAAATGTATGTCGTGTTGTGTATAAGAGCAATAACACACTTCGGGACGTGCTGTTATTGTATGACTGGGGCCACATCACACCTCCCTGTCATGGAATATCTTCCTAAAATGTGTTTGCTTACTTACTTAATACACAATAATAAATATTTAAAAAATATATATATATAAAATAAAATTGTACAGGAACCTTTCTAACATATAGCCATGAAGTGAATATATATTTCCTTATTATTGTTATTTTTTTTTTATATAATTTTTTTTTAAAAAAAAGCTCTTTTTGACTTTGACCCTCAATCAGGTATTTATTATTTCAATGCATCTTTGCTTAACAACACAAAACATATATGTACACATAACATATATACATATATATATATATATATATAATTTTTCCTCTAACTGTATAAACATGCAGGAGGTGCAAGAACAGATTACCGTCTCGTAAAATTTCACTTGCTGCTCCAGGTACTGCTGCATCACTCTGTTGTAGTCGTAGATGCGGTTACTATGGAAATGGTTCATCTCCGCTGCAGGACCGAATCACCCAGATATCAGGTTACAGTCAGGTTCAGGATAGAATTACATTAATAATGATATAAATATTTTAAAAAATGTCAGTATACCAGTGACAAAACTGGATCCTGCAATACTGCCATACCATATTTTTTTTTCTATTTTCCATTTCTAATTTTCTAGCAGAGGACTCTAAACATTACAAACTGCCCCTTTAAACTGTAGTAGAATAGTGCTACATGTGTGTACCTTGTAATGCATAAGACATGGTGCTGACTCGCTTGCCCATAGTGACTTTCTCTCCAGAGGTGATTTTACTGGTGGCCACCAGTTTGTCTGCTTCTTTTACTTTCTCTATGGCGGCCTGCAGGAATCCAAACAGAACACACAGTGTCCTTAAGACACAACTCTATCTGATCAACACTTCTTGTCGTTTCAACACCGCAGGCGTTTAAGTAACTCCTGTGCTTTCCTGATTCATGCAAGTTCTCCATATTCAGAGTACCTTGTGAACTCCGATGGTGTCGGGAAAGCATCCCAGAAGCCCTTTGTACTCGTTGTTGGTCTCCATGAGGAAGTGAAGATCTTTTTTAGGCTAAAAAATGAAGAACACACAAATGTGAGGTTATTATACACATGATCAACACAAGTCACTTCCACATTCACACGGTAAGCTCTTAATGATCGTGAAAAAGAAAACGAATGATTACTTCCTGTACGAGTCACAGCTACATTTAAAAGACTCTCTTCACCTGAAATTGAAATGCTTTTTGGAAATTTGCTATAGAAACGTTTTCAACGCATGTCTGGTCATTAGTGTTGTACGAAGGATGGACAGTATTTTCAATACTATAATGTGGAAAACAATTCAATCCTTTCAATGCCTTCACGTCTGTTAGCCTGTTAGATGTTGTATTATGAACACATGGACTGTTGACCTTGTAATGCACATTGGACTGTTTATCAAAAGTTAAGTTGAATCTAGTTTATTATTCTATTAAATGAGTTCAATAATCAGATTGATGTGTGTTACTCGTGTTCAAAACAAAGATATAGGTGTTAAAAACACCTGATTTTAGGAAGACTAGAACTTAAAAGTTATGAACTGATGACTGGAAAACTGCCAACAAATTTCATTTTCAGGGTCATTACCATTTAAAATGATCAGCAGTCTTGCCGGGTAATAAGTCATTTTAAAATTTTTATTCTTTTGGCCGATGTTTGGACAATGTCACACCGTTGTGGTGTTGTGACAACCTCAAGTAGGACACTAGCCCATAGATTTAAACATAAAATGTAATTCAGATCAGTGCTAATCTACTGCTTCTTTCTTGAAATAAAAAAAAAACCTCAATCTAATTCAGTCACTAAATTAAAAGAAAGAGAGATTAAGAGACAAAGAGAGAGAGTCCCTGAACATTTTATATAACCCTCAATCAATGACACTCTCCACATCAGAGCTATGAAGAATATCTGCCTCAAAAGCTTTTCCATATCATATAATTTTAGACTGAAGCACTGCACTACAGAACCAAAGGAAATAAAACAAAACCGTAATTAAAAAATCCAGAACTATTTAGTGCTGAAAGCTGCATCTGGGCCTGAAATCCTGACTGACTTCCACACACACATCAAGCAATAAACAAGTTTTGTGTAAGTATATATTATGTTCAGAGCTTAAACCAATGTGAGGTAATAAACAGGACAGACGAGATGAAGGGGAAGATGATGGGGAAGATGATGGGGAAAACAGAGCTAATCCTGTTCCCAGACAGGAGCTGCTCTCATCCTGAGCCTCTGTATATTTACTACATGATAAGACTAAACGTAACACATAGATATATAAATAAATATATAGATATATAAGGGGACATTCCAGCTATGAAAGTACAGAGCGTAAGGACTGATGAATCTGTACTCAATCAATATCCATAGTCTGACATCAAAAACCACATTCCCACAAAGGAAACATGGATTATTTCATGCACTCAAATCATGAATTCTCTGCTATTTCCCATTTTCCATTCTTAAAACAAACATGGGAAATATGAAAAGCAAATTTTTTTTTAACAAATTGTTTTAGCACACCAAGAGATGTAATGCAGAGAAACAATGCAGGGAAAATAACCTTATAATGACCATTAAAATATTTAATGATTGTACAACATACATTGACATTTCTGCAAATCTGACTCAAGTGTGTGTACGAAAATGCTCGGCTGCATGTCAACAAGAACACGACAAGTAGATGACAACCGCCTAGAAATGTCGGTGGCCAGATGAATAAATGGCGTAAATGTGACGAATTCACAATTGCGTTTAGCTGGAGAACGTAGAAAGGGTCAAAAATCGTAAATAGTAATGTAGTAAAAGGGTCAAAAAAATTTTTCATATTACTATTATGGTAAGATCCACCATGTAAAATATGCATGTACACTCTAAATTTGGAGTTTGAGAAATTATTTTGAGAGATTTGTTTTTATTCAAATAATGTTATGCAATCAATTTTCATTCAAAGAAATCACAAAAGTAATATATAGCAGCGGAGGTGTGGTCTAGCGTCAGCGGTGGACGGAGAGGCGGCGGGTCAAACAGGCAGGTAACGAGTGATGATTGTCACCTGTGTCTTATTACCGCCAGTCTACTTATTTGTGTCTCTTTGTGCGTTCAGTAACTGCCATAACCACAGAGAGAGAGAGCGCGATATAGGTGGAGGAGCTTGCGAGACACGCACGAACGCGCACACACCCACACACCCACACGCTGCGAAGTGTGAACTTGAACTTGATGGAGCAAAAGCTGCAAGTCCTGGACAGACCCGTTTCTACTGAGTTGTTTTGGTTTTGTTGAGTTTTTGAAAGCGAGGACTGAATAAACACGAGCCTGGAGCTCAGCAAAAAAGTCTCCTGAGTCTTCCTCCACACTCTC
>CM040472.1:16637307-16666617 GCA_022758105.1 Pangasianodon gigas | reverse complement strand
CGCACGAACGCGCACACACCCACACACCCACACGCTGCGAAGTGTGAACTTGAACTTGATGGAGCAAAAGCTGCAAGTCCTGGACAGACCCGTTTCTACTGAGTTGTTTTGGTTTTGTTGAGTTTTTGAAAGCGAGGACTGAATAAACACGAGCCTGGAGCTCAGCAAAAAAGTCTCCTGAGTCTTCCTCCACACTCTCACACACCAGAGTTCTACATTGACCTATTAAGAAGACTGACCAGTGGTTGTCTTGCGATCAACCGGTTGATCGTGATTGACGTAATGATCACCCCTGCTCAAGGGGTTTAATCAATTTGCAAAAGACCCAGAAACATACCCTAACTCCTATTTTAAAAGCCGGCACTGATAACTCTCTGAGTATTACATGCAGCACTGGTGTTTGGCCTTGGTCCCTGTGCTGTGATTAACAGCGTACCTGCTCAGCCACCATCTGAGCGATCTCCTCGTAGGTCTTCCCCGCTGCTGTGAGAGCGTCAGTGAGCGTAGCTTCTCCTGCAGGGAACACCACAACCACACACACACAATGTCAAACCACACACAAACACTTAACTCTGCCATACCCTTTCATTATGGTTCAACCCAACCCACAAAGCCTTTATAACAAGCACAATATCCACAGGAGTGAGCGGAGAGCAGACCAGACCTTCATATCCACTGCTGGTGAAGACAGACGACAAGTTCTGGAAGGCTTTACCAATCCGCTGGTACTCTTTCGGCAGAGCTGTTAGAGGAAATAAAGATATTTAGTGCTAAATACTCTAAAAATATGACTCTAGGAGATCTGGGAGTTTCTCACTCACGGCCTGTACAGCGCTTCCAGTGCTCATGTCCGACAGTCAGCAGGTCCTTCACTCCATCATCCATCGCCTTGGTGAAACGACTGAACTGCTCACACTTCTGCTCGCTAAAAACACACATTATAAACATTACAACTCTGTACCTTATCTGTTAAGAGGAACATGCGGCTGGTCTAGAGGAGTTTTATTCACTCTTTATTTGAACCCAGCTTTATAAGGCTATCACAAACACATCATGGAAGCACTTATGTCAGTTCATGTCTTTAAGAAGCATCACTTTTATGACAAATTTTAAGACAGTTCCCTGATACCAGCTAAAAAACCTTTTTTTATAAACATGATGTGACAAACGTTGTACTTTTTCCCCTTAGATGCAAGCAAGCTTTCATTTTTCAAGCACTTGTTCTGTCTCTTTTATGGATGACATCAAGCTTTTCTGATGCCCCAAGTGAGTCAATACAACATTTTATTGTTTAAAAAATATATAAAGCATGACTAGGACAGCTTCCTTTTCAGAAAAATACAATTTTGTGTGCCTGCAAAATGGACCTCACATGTGTTTGTATATAAACATGACACCCTTTGGCATCTCTTCATCCAAAATAAAGTGTGGAAATGTAAAGAGAAAGTATTTACACTTTTTTTCCCCACAATTTAGCGTGAGTTTTAATTTTGAAGCACTTCTACAAGCGTCTCTGATCTATATCGGCAGCATTTGTGTTAAATAACCTGAGGTTTGATTGAATAACAAGCCTTCTGATTGGTCTGTGAGTCTTGTGTGTCTGACTTTGAAGGTGCTGGTTTGCTGTTTATGGAAAAAAGTTCTGGTTGTTTTTCGGATTTCTAATAAATGACAGTAGAAAACAATCACAGAAGAAAAGTCCAAAAAACATTAGATTTCACCAAAAAAAAAACCCCAAAAAACATAAGATTTCACTGTGAAGTCAACTTCTGGAAAAACACAGGTTTCTGCCACAAAACAATTTACATCAAATCTCTACACTAAGTAAAGCTGTAGTTATGAAATGTAAAAGGAAGCACTTGGTGGTTGACCCCATGTGTTTAAAGGAAACGAGATGCGAGAACCTTTGGTTTAAACCAATACCCAATAAGCATGATGTGTGCACTTACACTTCGAGGACGTCCAGGTCTGGCAGTCCCTCAGGCTCTATCGTGGAGAAGATCATCACCCCGACCGTCTCATCCTTCTCTGCTTTTCTCTTCCCCGTTTTCCAGTCCTGCATGAGAGAAACAAATCTGTTCACACATCCATATAAAAGCTACAAGCTTAATCATCTGCCCTTTACACTTCATACCTTCTCATCCTTGTAGGTGAGGAAGAGCTGGAAGACCTCGCTGTTGGAGACGACGGGATGCCGGCACATTCTGGACATCCAGGCCTGAAGTCTCTCCATACGCATCTTAATGAACTCTTCCTCAAAGCGTCCTTAGAGACAAACAGCATCGATAAAACGGTCCCTTACTAAATCCAACGCAGCACTGTTGAATTCTTGATTCTGATTGGTCAGAAAGTGTTGTTTTATTTTCTGTAACTGCAGCTCTGACAGTAGTGCAGCTGCAAATCACAGGTTTATATTAATGCGCTCATTCTAATACATTATCGTTTCTATAGCAACAACATACACAGGGACTTGTATGGTGGACGCTACATATAAACGGATTAAATAATGTTTGTAATTATTTAACATTAGTGGAAGGAGTCTCCAGTGTCAACGCTTTGTAATAGGCAGTAAGTTTTCAGATATGGGAAAGTCTTCAGGACAGAGGAGCTTACATTTTTTGTGGTTTCTAGGTAACACAACAAGCTGTGTGGGTTTTTTTGTCTTATCTTCAAGAAAGAGAAAAAGAAAGACAATAAATTCACATAAAGTGATAAAAGGAACAAACTTGTTTCACGGTCTTAAACACAACATTAAATGTAACTATAAATGGATAATAATTTATTAATTACAATGTGTCATTCATTATTACGTTAAATAATTGTAATTGTTGGCAAATCACTGTGGTATAAGAGGAATAAAGCACTTTTGGATGTGCTGTTATAGGAAAATAATCAACTTTGGGCTGGTAACACTAACTCCGCTTTGCACCTTGCTGCATCACACCACTCAGTCGTTGATTAGTTCCTTTAAGAGAACGTCCCCAAGTGTGTTATTCCTTACATAACACAGTCTTTAGCACTTATTGCCATTACAAGCTATTCTACCGTGTGTGTGTGTGTGTGTGTGTGTGTGTGTGTGAGAGAGAGAGAAAGATATTACCCCTGACAAGAATTTCAATGCTGAGAAAAGAACAGAAAATCTGTTTTCACCAAACTCACTGTACACTAAGGGCTGCTGTAGAAGTTTTTATATGAAACCCAGATTCTTTCTCAAATTTCTCAGTCACTACTTTTCCCTCAGGGGAGAATCTGTGTTAATGTGTTACCAGTATAGTGGTGTTAGTCTGATGGTATATGGACACAGTATATTCTTAGTACCCAGCTGACCTGGAGTAAACATGTTTTCTGTTCTTTTCTCAGCATGGGAGAACATGATGAAATGCTTATCCATGCTAAGTAAGGAATAATACACTTGGGGACATGCTGTTATAGGAAAATAATCCACGATGTGGTGGTGTGATGAAGCGGAGTTACTGTTACCACCCCAAACTGATTATTTTCCTATAACAGCACATCCTGAAGTGTTTTATTCCTCTTATAACAATTACAGAGTGACACACTTTATCCATTTACAGTTACACGTCAATGAAACAAGTTAGTTCCTATTATCACTTACGTTACAGCAGCTATAAAGAGTCGTTACATCACCACTCTCTCTTTATTCCTCTTTTTTGAAGTTAATAAGCCAAAAAAACATGGCTTGTCATGTTACTGAGAAACTACAAAGTGTAAACTCCTAAAATGAGGACTTTCATGTGTTGGAAAACTTACAGGTTTACCTCTGACTGTTACAAGGCGCTGACACTGGAGACTCCTTCCTTACGTTCAAGTTTAAGTAGGCGTTATTGTCATTCCTCTCATCACAAGACAGATGCAATGTTAAGAACATAATCTAGTTCCTCAGGAATCATGGTGTTAGACTTAACATGAAACAATGTCAGATGAGAGGACAACTACAAACCAAACAATAAACAAACTATACAGTACACAGTAAATAGTGCAAAAACAAAACCTCTGCTGCATAGGAGTATTCTGATAATGTAAGCAAATGTTAGCTAAACCTCTTCTAACAGAAAACTCAGGGTCAGTGATCCCGTGTAAGCCGTTACCATAGAAACGATAACGATTTACAACGAGCGTATTAATATAAACTTGTGATTTGCAGCTGCACTACTGCCAGAGCTGCTGTTATAGAGAATTAATCAACACCTTCTGACCTGTGGTATAATCTCACACACACTTATACACACACACACACACACACAGAGGTTTTTTCAGCTTACCTGTGACCTGCTTGTCAGGCAGGGATGGGATGGGGATGGCTGACCCAAACTTCTCCAAAAGTCTCTCATACAGCCAATCAAAGTGCTTGTATCGATGATTGACAGGTTTGTTGGTGGTCTGGGGGGAAAATAGCAATTTTAAGGTGTTGAGGTGTTAAAATAATACTTATTGGAATGTTTTAATTCGGATGTTTTCCGCTGCAGGACTCACGTTAGGGGTGACCTGGTACTCGATGTAGCTCTTGAGGCCGTACATTTTGGAGCCCTTTTTGGGGTCTGCTACAACGCAGTCCAGCTGAGGCTCAGTGTACTCCCACACTGGGCCGACCTCACCACTCTGCAACACAACACACACACACACACATACACACATCACGCATTAAACACCACACTGACGCCTCCTGCAGGAGTCTCGGCCTTTCCTTCTGAAAAGATTCTGACCTTTTCACGACTCTTAATGGTCAGGGTCTTTTTTTTGTTAAACCCCTTAAACACTAAAGAGCAAGCCACCTGGGTCCAGACTGAAATTCCTACCTCATTAGATACCTTTGTTAGTTTCACTGTAGTTACTGAATAATTGATAGTAGTTACTGAACAACTGAATAAGTTTAAGGGCATGAACTGTATCATGAAAAGGAAAAAAGCAGTAAATGAGTGGAAGGCAATAAGGAGGCTGTGTTAGTGTAGAAAGTAAATGAAAGTCTAATGATAAAGGGTTTAGAACCTTAGCATCTGGAGTTTATTATTCATTACTTGTATATACTTAACAGAATATCCATACTTTTTCAAAAATATTTTCAGCATTTTCAGAGAAAAAAATTCCTTTTAAATTCTAAACTTGCACAATAACCCTGATCTACAACATTCATACACTAATAATCATGAGTATGATGATGGCACAATTTTCTAGCCGAGACATTTCTGCTCCTTTTATACATATTTAAGCTCCAACAATCTAAAACAGCGGTGAGAGTCGGGTATTTGCCACATCACGTTCAACTTAACACTGTTTTATCGCTATTGTACACTTTGTCCTAAACAACATCATCGAATCTGTTACAAAGCGCTGACACTGGAGACTCCTTCCATAAATGTTCCACATTACACATCCACTTACAGAAAACGTTATCAACAATAACACATGTATCAACAATCCATTTATGTGGAGCATCTGCTGAACAAGTCGTTGTGTAAATTGTTATTATAGAAACGATAACGTGTTAGAATGAGCACGTTAATATAAACCTGTGATCTGCAGCTGCACTACTGTCAGAGCTGCTGCTATAGAAAACTAATCAACAGCTTCTAAGCTTCACAATCTAAAATAGCAGAGAGAGTCAGGTAAGCTTTTTTAAATTATTATTATTGCAGTTATCTACTATTGGCAATAAAATAATGAACAAAATGAAACATGCCTTCCATCAAAATCCCTAAATGTTATTTAAATACAGTAAAGTGTATTTAATGATTTGTTTGTTAGATTGTAACGTGACTCTGAATGAGTGTTAGTATTAACTGTAACACAAATATATGTTTATGTGCTACAACTTCCATTGCATTAGTTACATTAGCTCTGGAACTCCAGTGCAAAACAAAAGAAGCAAAAGTGTCTTGGATGGATCAACTATGTTTATGCTAACATAAGGAAAAATGTGTACATTTCATTGTTGTGTTTTATTTTTTTCTTCCCTAATACTGAAAGTAATGAAAAGTGGATGTGTATCTTACGTAGACAGACAGCTTGGGTCCTTTGGAGGCCTGTTTGGACAGGAGGTACAGCTCAGGGCCCGATTTGGAGAATCCCGGGAATCTGCACATGAAAAAGACAGAATTTTACAGAGAGAAACAGGGTAAAGAGTGGATTATATCATTACATCACACTCTAGTTGAGCTGAGGTTTTGCAAACTGACTCTGTGGTAAATATGAGACGTCTTACTTGTTGAGGGTGATTTTCATGGAGGATCCGTGAGCTCCTCCTCTGGTGATGGCGCCGCTGTCGCCTGCTTCACTTTCACCAAACCCGCCCGAGGACTTCCTGTCGTCCCAATCGTCGTCCCACTCGTCATCCTCGGCACCTTTAACCACATTACTACATTACACACCTGGTTTTTAAAAAAATGATATCTAATATATTATCACACACCTACACACGCATTCATTCAAGTAACCCAGTAAAGATTATTATTATAGGGGCTCGACTGATTATCAGCAGATACGATAATCATCATTTTAATATTTTATCAGAATTGAGGTGTATTTACGTGCTGATAAAAGTGTTGGCTGTAATGCATGCACACCTCTGGCCATGTCTGAATAACACACTTCGGTATTAAAGCTCAGTAACCCCGCCCACTGTGGTAATGGATTGGTCAAAATGTCACCCAGGTATCGAATAAAGCCAATTTAAACTCTCTTCTCTTGGTTTGTGAAATATTCCCTTTTTAAATGGTTTATTTTTATTTATTTAAAGTTCATTTTAAATATATATGTATAAAGCTTAAGGCACTTTTCCAGTGGAAGTTGTAAGTAGGATTTCTGTGACTTCAGAACGTATACATTTAAAACGCATCAGTTTTGATAACTAAGCAAGGAATAAATAAACCACTTGTGGGTGTGCTGTTACAGGAAAATAATCAACACCTCGAAGCTGAAAGTTGATTATTTTCCAATAACAGCACGTCCCGAAGCATTTCAGCTAATTTGACAATTATTACAATTGTTAATTTATTAAGAAAAAAAAAAAGAACACATAATTTTTATCCGTTTATAGTCACATTTAATGATGCGGAACCTCTGTGAAAAATGTTCCAGTTCTCACTTGCGTTATAGCAGCAATAAACAGTCGATCCCTCACCAGCTTCTCTTTATTTTCCTCTCTCTTGAGCTTAAAATGTTAAGGAGAAACCGCAAAGCGTAAACTTCTCTGTCTTGAGGATGTCAGAAAACTTACAGCTACAGTTTTACCTCTGACGCGCTGACACTGGAGACTCCTTCCATGAACGTGAAATAAATGTCTCCTCACAGAAAACTTCACCGTGTCAACAGGTTCACTTAACACGTTTTTTCAATCCATTTATTATTAGCCTTAGATTACAAGTCCATGCGTAAGCTGTTACTATAGCGTCGATAATGTATTAGAACAAGCGCATTAATATAAACCTGCGATTATGTCTTGCGATATCAGTCGACCCCTAATATACTATACTATAAAATTCCAGTAACACACAAGTCTAGCGTATTCTGAAAGTTTTTACTGGGTTTACATGCTTAAATGAGGCCCTAAAAGTGTAAAACCAATACACAAATATTACTTTAATATCTTTAGAAATGAATTTAACATAATTAAAATGAGCCATTATCCAACAGCACGACTCATGCTTGTGAGTTTGGAGCTCACTTCAACCCATGCAGCTTGTTAGCGTCTTATAAACACCTCATGAGGAATGCATGGTGTACCTGTGTAATCGATTAGGTACGGATATGGATAAATATCTTCGGAAAAAGAAGGAAGAAATGACGTTTAATTGAAAGGAAGTCCATACAATCCTTACATTGCACACCAATAACACACAGACATTTGAAATACTTTTGAAATGGATACTGTACGTTATTTTAATTAATAAGAAAGATAATCACAATGATAACGCTATAATTGTAGTCATGTGACACATGGATAGCAGTGATAAATAACCACATCTGACACAAAATTGCTCAAATCTCAACCTCAGGTCTGCTGTCTTACTTCATCACGTCACAGGGTTATGACAGAAGCGTTTTCAAAATAGGAGTGTGTCATTACGACATTTCCGTCACAGATTATCAGCCATGTGATGATGATGATGATGATGATGATGAAATGGCCATTTCTTCACAAATCTGAACTGATGCTATGTAATTGCACTGCTATTTGTACTGCAGATAAACAATACTCAAATGATAGTTTATGGAAACATGCACACAGCACATCATTAAAAAATAATAAAAAACAGGTGGGATTTTTTTTAGGGTTTTTTATTTCCTTGATTAAATATGAAATAACATGAATTAACACACAGTTGATAATCATATGACCGACTAATAGTCATAGTAAAGTAAAGAGATAGGTAAAGTTTTCTAACGTAGGGTGCAATATTTACAGCATTTATTCAGCTTGATGTGCTGACATCTGGAAATAATGTCTGTAACTGGTCAGGATTAAGGTCTTCGAATGAACTGAATGAATTCACTGCATGTTTCTGGTCAGCAGGCATTTCCTCTCCTTCTGACTTACTTGGAATTACTCAGTATTTTTTAGAAATCTGCAATACAAAATTATTTTTTTTTTACAGCAAAATAGGATGTTTTTTTCCCTTCTCTGGATTACACTGAATCACGTGCTTTTTGCTATTAAACAAAAAAATGCATTGCTTTAAAGGACTTGAATAAATGAACTCAGAAAAGTCACATCAGTTATTCACACAAGTATAACATCCGCTGAGCTAAACAGAAACACCTCGTAAAGTCGTTCTATTTCCATATTCCATTTCTGTATTTCTGTATTCCATCACATTGTTGTCTGTGTGTGTGTTTTACGTAGAAGTGTGGCGGTCTGGGGAAACCCATCAGCTGTCACTGTGGATAAATTCTGGCAACCAGCCAAAAACGATGAAACATCTGCTTTTGACCAACACTGCGGTAAGTTTAACAAACACGGCGGTAAAAACAGAGCAGTCTAAATATGACTGAAAGGTTGCTAGCTCAGTGTGAGGAAAGTTGTTGTGTCATAAGACTAATGGATCGTAATCAGATTCCGGCTGTCAAAACGTTCGCCGTCATATCAGCATCATCAGCATTATCATCATCATCATCATCAAAACAGAGAAGAGCGCTTATACACTCTGCACAGATGACAGCACACAATGGTTTAAAATGATTAAATTCCTAATAAAAATACAGTGAGAAATTTAGCCGACAGAACAGAAGTGACTGAATGAACCAGAGATTATTTCCACACTGATGTTCGCGTGAACAGAGATCAGTGCTGTGAAGAGACGAAGATGAGGTTCGGGTTTAAACTCCACGAGTGACTTTTACCTCAGGTGATGAGACAGAGACCGATGTGGATGATGCTGATAATCAGAGTCAGAACTTGCAGATTGTTCACTTATAATTCGTTAAAATTTGGCAGCAGGTTATAAATGTAGAGGAAGCGGGTTGTCTTTCAGTGGAACCAGAATCAAATCTTTAAACATCATTTTGTCCGTTTTCAATTTGATCCGATTTTATCTGATACACGTCCATGTGATTAAGTCACGACGTTTTTCATGTCATTCTAAGCAATGCGGCTTCTGATAAAAATGTTTGTTGACCTGAAACTTCAGTGTGGTTTTTTTTTTTCAAGCTGAGACTATGTAGAAAAGGAGAAAAGTGCATGTAGGAAGTAGCAGGAAATTGTCAAACTGAAATTTACCAAGCAAGTAGGAAATTGTCAAACTGACACACGACACTCTTTGCATTTATTGGAACATCTTTGCCATTTTTTGTCGTTTTGAATAAAAAAAATCACATGTTCAAATTTATATTTAAATGAAAAAAATGATATCAGGTCATATTGGCTAAACTGAAAAAAAGCTACCAGACACAAAGAGTTTTTATATAGGAAATCTAAACACATACAAATAGCCTCAGAGCCCAAGTTACATTCCTAGTGCCAGTTGTATAAATGGGTGAATAAAGTCATTCTGACTGCCATGTTTGTGTAAAACTCATTAATCGTCTTGTACGAGCGGTTACCTGGGCCGGGGTAGGCGTGAGGGTGGCCGTGTCCACCAGATCCCCACGCGTTGCTGCCACTCTGCCCCGTCTCTGTGCCTTCAGGCTGCGCGGCCCAGTTATTGGAGAAGCCACCAGAGGCATTAGTGTCGAACACGGCCCACGGGTCACTGCCGTTACTCGTCTGTCAGAGAGAGAGCACATGGTGAAGGCGTGGAGGTTATAAAGAGAACACACACACACACACACACTCAGATACATCAGGTTCCTGTAGTGTTAGAAACTGCTCATTAAACTACACACCTGCTCAAACTGCAGTACTGTAGAAATTCACGGTTAAAACCAATAATCACAATTCATTTGTTCATTGATGTAATCATCATTTATCACAATTATTTAGCCACATTCATAAAATATTTTTGTTGCACTTTATCATCAGTTTTAAAGTTTCTCATTTGCTTTGTACATGTTAAAATCTCTGAATCCAAATAAGTCTTACACAGGCTTAAAAACACAACCAAACAGACGCATGAACAAAGAGGGATAATTAGATTAGATTAGACAGAGAGACAGACCCACAGAAAGAGACAGAAATCTAGAAAGAGACAGAAACAGACAGACAGACAGACAGAGAGAGAGAGAAAGGCAGAGACAGAAGCAGAAAGATAAACAGAGAGACAGACACAGAAAGAGAGCGACAGAAAGAAAATTAGAGACAGAAAGACGTTCAGAGGCAGAAAAACAAACAGAAAAATAGACACAGACAGAAAGACAGACAGACAGAGGAAGGCAGAAAAGCTTACAGGTGGACAGACAAAAAGACACAGAGGCACACAGCCAGATAGATAATGTAGACAGATAGACAGAAAGACAGAAATAGTAGATAGACAGATAAATACCATAGACAGACAGAAAGACAGACAAACAGATCAACAGACAGACAGACAAACACAAATACTGTAGATAACCAAATTGACAGATACTGCAGACAGAAAGACAGATGGATATTACAGACAGACAGAGAGACAGACAGACAGACAGACAGACGGATACTGTACATAAACAGACAGAGAGACAGACAGAGGAAGGCAGAAAGACTTACAGGTGAATAGACATTTAGACAGACAGACAGACAGATCAATAGAGAGAAAGAGAGACAGACAGACAGACAGACAGATAGATAGATAGATAGATAGATAGATTTTATGCACTATAATAAACACTGATATGTAATGTTAGCTAATCAGCTCACTTTAGCGGAGCTCATAATCGTAAATAATTGATGAAGCCAAAAATCATGATCATCTAACTGTGGAGAGCTGCTTAAAGATTCCAAAAATCATCACGTTTACATTTTCTGAAATTCTGAATCCTCTGTACTTGCTAGCAGTAAGACCATCTTACCAAAAAACCCTAAGTGGGTCAATAGAGAATGGAGCCGCAGCGTGATGCTCGAAATGGACAGCACTGATGTTTATGACATTTTTAATTAAGGTTTTGGAGCTTGAAGAAGAAAAAAGAAAAAAAAAAAAGGAAGAGAACACTGATAATAGAGGTAAAGAGAGCAGAAAGACTGACAGCCACACACACACACACACACACACTCTTGCTCTAATCAATGAGACAAAGGACTGGTTTCCATATGATGAGAGTTCATCGGAAACACAAAATGGAAAATACAACAATAGCTCGCTCACTCACTGGATCTTGTTAATCAACCAAAAGACCAATAAAAAAAAAAAACTCTGACATGCCATGCACCGGGACTAGGTCTTCACCATGCTGAGAATGTGTACGACGTGTGTGTGCATGTTTCAGACCAGGACAACATCAAATAACATCATAATCTCCCTGCAAGGAAAGGGTTAGTGTCCCAAATGCAGCCTGTTCCATGATCACGCTCATCCTGCTGCAGTAAAGCTGAAATGTCTAAAGAGTTCAGAAACACAGGACATGCACAGGAAAGCACGCAGATAACATGCGTCGAGATTTCCAACCATTTCTTTTCCATGAAAATGGTACAGGATGTTCCTGATATTCAGGAGTAATAAACATCTTCCATCATCTGAGCTGTGCGTGATCCCCGAGACCTGCCATAGCTGGGATGGGTTAAACTGCTTCAGAAGATCAGCAAGATACACAAGAGCTTTAAAAATTCATAAGCAATACTTCGTAGATGTGCAAATAATAATTTTATAAAACATTGTAAATTTATAAAACATCGTGTGATATTGAGAGATTGGTGTGAACCGTGTTGATCATATTTCCTAAACGGTGCTGATCGGTTTGATTGGAGTCATTGCGTGTCCTGCGTGCATGTGCGTGTGTGTGTGTGTGTGTGTGTGTGTGTGTGTGTGTGTGTAGGCGTGTGATGCATTATTCAGGGGCAGGGGGAGTTTAGATTGCAGCAATGACACTAAAAAGAGCCTCCATGCACGGCACCATGCTGCACGGCACTCCGGTTACCTCAGCAGGGGAGGACAGGGCCGGGAGCACGGGGGTGATGGGGGTGACGGGGGTGAGTGGGGTTTCCGGCTGAGCTACATCCACCTTGAAGAAGAGAGTTGACATCGACATCGACATAATCATCATCATCATCATCATCATCATCATCCTGCAAGGAAAGGGTTAGCCTCCCAAATACAGCCTGTTTTTTTTTTTACATTGGAAATTTCTAGAAGCACAGAACTTGCAAATGAATGCAAATGATTTTTTTTTTTCTTTGTAAAGAAGGACTGACAGGTTTGACTGTAGTTGGTACAAGCAGGTATTTTACCACATCACCTCTGAGAAGTGCGAGTCAGTGACTTGACTGTATATTTGTTCAGAGTTATTTTTCTTATATTTATATTTTACGTGTTATTTGCAATGTAAGTGATTTTTCTGTGAAATCGTTAAATAAATGTTAAATAAAAACAGCTGCAGTTTTGTGTAAGTCGTGTTTTCAGCAATACCGTATTTTCTAAATGCTTCAGTAAAAAAAAAAAAAAAAAAGAGAAAAAAATCATTAAAAGCGTAGTAGTAGTTTCAGTATCAATATTAGAAAGAAAAAGTGGTATCGTGCCATCTCATTTCTTTTCCAGAATGTTCCTGATGTTCTTCTGAAATATTATTCCAAAGTTTTAAAGGTGACGTGATAAGCAAAGTGCATGATATGGGCTAAACTGCTTCAGGAGATCAGCAAGCTACACTAGAAGTCGATTATTTAGTGCGTTAAACATCATATGCAAGGAGTTTAATAGGCTGAAGATACAGGGGAAAGAAAAGCGAGCCTAAAACAGGAGCTTGAGGAACATCATTCTGCACATTTCAGCACTTTAGAACAATTAATAAATTGAAGATTGTAGGCAAATACACAGTGAGATGATGCAAAGTAACTAGCAAAATGCCTTTCTATAGTTTCAAACATTTAGCTAGTCTTTTTTTTTTTAAATCTAAAATGATGCAGAAGTAAGGCTGAAAAAAACGCAATGAATTAAGTTGCACTACAGCGGCTCTCTGACTGTTCTTAAGAATCTGAACTGCTATAAAGACGCTTAACTCACTGGCTTTGCTCGCAAAAATAGCCATCAATCCTGCTTTATTAATTTCCTACGAAGAATTTTGCATATTTGGACAAGGGCTGGTAAATACACATTAAAAAAAACAACACTGATTCACAACCTTTTTTTTTTTAAATGGAAGACTATTTATAGAAGACTTCAAAAGTTCAGTCTGCGTGGACCACAGTCTCCCAGCATGCTCTGCAGCGTGCATGTAAATGTGCTGGGAAGTGCCAGCTGTTTTCACTTCTGTACCAGATGGAGAACTTCTGAGAAGATAAAACCAACAACTTCTGCTATACCAAGAACTATAGTGACCTAAAGCCTCACTCTCTCATCAGCCATGCCAAATCTGTAACAGGAATTTAAATATTTCTTGTCTATTTATATATATTTCTTAAAAAAATTGCCAGACTATAAGATGTTTTTCTCGTCTAGTGGGTTCCAGGACGTATATGAAAATGTGAAGTGACAGTAATTATCACACGTGTTAACAAAAACAAGAGGAAGATTTATAACTGGGGGAAAAAACTTTAATGCGACACATTTGCACATTTACAGAATAATGATTTTAGAGAATAAAGGTTTGCCTCCATGTTCTTTGTCTGACATTCACAAAGATAAAGGACATCACGTGCACTGTATGTGCTTCTTTTCCTTCTTATGGGGATCATATTGATTTTTATGGCTTGAACTTTGAAGTAAACGTGAAACTATAATCCTATAATAGTTAAATAGTGACTGAATGCTTTTGTTTAAAGCACATTTAAAGTTTATTTTAAATAGAAACCAAGAATATTTTTGTATTTTCAGATTATATTTCCTGAAGATTGTTCTAATAGGGTTAAGTAGGATTAATGTTCTCGTGTGACGGGTGCTAAATTAACCCCATAGTGTTAAAATATGAACATGATGCTAACGTCCAGTTTTATTTCTCCACCTGAAAAGGTGAATTAAATTAAGATATATTTCATACTATAGCTTAAGAGGGCTGTTTTAAGCATTGCTGCATAAATATTTGGACTGAATTTGTACTTTAGATGTCTAATCTGAATGATATTACTTCTTTTTCTGTACTTTTTCAACAAGCAATGAAGAAACCAAAGTGCTGACAGTGTCTGATTTTAAGGGTTCCTCCCAGTGTGATGTACTGTAAGTAATACAGTAGTAGTGTTATAGTGTTGTAGTAATTGTAGTAGTAGTGTTAAGTAGCGTTCATTTTGTTGAAGACAAAAACTAAATGGTAACTAAATAATAATTCACCATTCCACTCACAATATATCTGTGAAGAAATGTAACGATGTTTGCCAGAAAATTTCAGGACCTGTCGATCGGACAAATAACGCTTTTCTTTACGCACACAAGGACGTGCTGTGCGCTGTGCACTCGGCCATGAGGCGCTGACACACTCCACACCTGATAGGTAACATTAGCTAACCTTTTTGACTTCAGAGACTTTAGTTTTCTAATAAAACGCTTTGTTGCATACGGGAAAAAACTGCTTTTGGTAGTATCTAGCTGATATAATACTAGCTGGCTTGGACTAGCATACCTGATCATCAAAGTCACTGAAATTCATTTGATTTGATTATACAGTGTAATAAACACGTGCACTAGAGTAATGCTGCTAAATGCGTAGTTGTTAGAGACTTTGTCCTAGCCGTATGATAGCAATAACGTTGAACCTACCTTAATTCATGCAGCCAAAGTACATTAAAGTAGAGGAAAGCCATAATAACGGTGTAACCATCTGACAATTTGGAACGATGCATCAGTTTAAAAGGCAATGACTGAAATTAATCGATGCAGCAATCAGAAATCGAAAAAAAAAAAAAAAAAAAAAAGGACAAACAACTGCTGAGTAAAAATGATTTACATATTTTTAAACTGATGTCTAAATAATTTTAAAGGCTAGCAGGTGATTTTACCGTAACTCTGATACTTTTAAAATAGTCCTTCTCTATGCCAGCATCATTCATGAATTAATAATAGGCCTATCACAGGTTCTGAACAAAGTTTGGAGGATAGTAAATCGTATCGTATCGTATCGTATCGTATCAGATACAATGGTATCGTCAAATATCGAATGGAAATTCTACCGAATCTTGTGGAAGATACAAGTGACGTTTACATAACTAGCCTGTAAGCTTCTATTAGAGGAAGGGATTACAACTTGGGAAATTACTGAAATGTAAGAATAAATTATTGTAGAAATGTGAGAAGAAAAAAAAAGACAAACTCATTGGCTAAAACAGTGAGGTTTTAGTAACTAAAACTGCTGTAGTTTTTTTTTTTTTTTTTTTAGTCAGCTAAATCTGGACTAAATTGAACAACAACCAAGTAATAAATGACTCAAACTGCTGTGTGTTTTCAGAAGACGGAAACTAAATCCCAAGCTGCCAAAAAAAACACTGAAAAAAAAAAGAGACTGCCTGATCAAGTTAGTCATATAATGCACTGGATGATCTCAATCCGTCCAATCCGTGGTGTGTGACGAGTGGGGATACTGCAGCAGAGAAAGAGTTTACTGTTTAAAAGAATGCGTCGTGCTATCAGCTGCGCTTGTCCTACAGGAAAGACAACTCCCAGCTTCCTGTAGCACTTCCTGCAAATCAACGCTTCATGTTTACTGCATAATAGGGGAACTATTGAAACAGCGCTCTGTTAGAAAGCTGGGAAAATGACGAAACATAGAACGACGAGACTCCCGCTGGTGTCACAAACGCCAGCTAGTTTACTAGCAGTTACCCAGCATGCTAGCTAATGTTAATGATATTAGCAAAAAATGATATTTTAGCAAGTAAAAATCTCCTGAATATAGGCAAATTCCACTCATACGTCTCTATTAGAGCTTTTAAACATATATAAGATTATTAAGCTTATTTCTAGATGTTTTTTACTCATTTCAAGTTTGAAATTATATCTTATTCTACCGGCAGATAATTTACAAAATACACTGAAAAAAAATGCAATGCCAATAAAACAAAACTATTTTCAAGCTTGAAATTAGTAACAATGGCGAGAAATAGGTTTAATAATCTTATATTTGGTTTACTGTAATTTTACAAAGATATGATTATATTTAAGATATTTCCACTTGGTAAGATGACATTTTTTGCAGGGTATTAAGCATTTTTTTTATTTCTAGAAAGAAACAAAATTATCTGCTAACAAAATAAGACCATTTTAAGCTTGAAATTAATAATTCATTGTCTTATTTGTTATATAACAATCTCATAAGGCAAAATATTATAACTTTTATTATAACTCAAGATATTGTCATTTGCTAAGATATGATGGGGATTTCTATAAAGCTGCTTTGTGCCAATATCATTAAAAGCGCTATACAAATAAAGCGGAACTGAATCTTTATGTGTATTATGGGTATGTATAATAAGGGTAAAGGGGTAGAAATGTTTCCTAAGCCATTTTTAGTAGCTTCTTGAGCATTAAAAAACAAATGACTCAATTCTACAAAGTTCATTCGTAATGATTTGCAATAAAAAGTATATGAGTCACTGTAACAGCCCACTGCTGTGTCTCCGTGCTGTTTGTTCTGCTGACTGGCTGTTTAATTTAACAGTTTACTCGTTTTACCACAACTAGCTGACATGCACATTTTCATACGCCTCTGAGTAAAGAATCCCCCCTTCCGCTTCTGCTGACTCACATCCTTACAAAATCTGAACAGTCACTGAGTCAGAAACACAGCGTACCATATCCATCCTGAGACTCCATTAATCATAACTGGTCTCATCTTTTATCCTGAGCTGCGTTTGACTCATAAAACTTATCATTTGGAATTTCTGACCTCCGACAGTTAGGAAAAAACAAAGAAGACGCTCCATCAAAGTCAGGAAGATCTCCTTGAGCATGAATTCAGCCTATGACGTCACGTCAACACACACTGTCCGTATATAAAGATCACTTCACTACTTTAAATGAGTCAACAGAGACATACCATACAGTTTTGAGAAAGTAAATACATCATACAAAACTCATGATCACTAATATTAGCTGGCTAGCTTCTTGCTAACAAAACACACACGCTCCTGGATGTCACTTTGTTCGGTTCAGACTTCCCACTTCCCCCAGAGTTAAGCTGAATGCAGCCTAAACATCACTGTTATCACATCCCTCTTCTCTAAGCTCCTTTTGCGTCACTATTGGACACCGTGACATAATCTCAGGCAGGTCAACCCATGACATACCAAAAGACTTGGCAGTAGAAGACAGGAAGGAGCACTCTGGTCATGTTGATTGCTTATATTTCTTAGGAGTGGATCTACAGTGTATAAAGTGCTCGCTTGTTCTGTAGAACACAGCCTGTCTTGTGTGTCTCAAGTCATCATTTTCCCCTCAATCATGTTCATTAACAGTGCTGTGTGCAGTTCAAAACCATCTGAAATCAATGTAGGCATTTATATGAGATGTGCCAAAAAGCAGCTTTGAGGGGCTAATAAACTTTATTTCCATCTTATACCACAGCGCTCTTGAATTCTCCAATCTCGCTGATCAGAAGGTGTTGATTAATTTTCTTTATACTACAGCACAGCTGAATGCTTGAATCTGATTGGTCAGAAGGTGTACATTATTATTATTTTTTATAACAGCACAGCTCATATAACTGTAGTTCTGGCTATAAGGTGAACAATAGGTTTAAATTAATGTCCTAAATTGTCCTAATACGTTATTGTTTCTATAGCAACAGCTCATATACAGGGACTTGTACGGCGGACGCTCCACATAATCTAAGACTACTAGTAAACGGATTATAAAATGCAGTCTTGTTTAACACATGGGGGGTGGGGAAGCTTGGCGCTGCGTAGCGGCACTCCGCTTGCGCGTCATGTTGCATCACACCACCCTAGCATGCATTATTTTTCATATGTTCGTGTGTGTTACTCCTTACATAAGAGCAGTTCTGACAGAAGGTCCAGCTGTAATTCAAATCCAATGTTATCATTTCTATAGTAACAGCTCATTCACACAGACTTGTACGCCAGACACTTCACATAATCTACGACTAACAATAAACAGGTTTGTAAAAATATGTTATTATTTAACAAAGAAAATGTATTATTGTTGATATGGTGACGTTTTCTGTAAGGAGATGTTTATTTAGCATTTATGGAAGGAGTCTCCAGTGTCAGTGCTTTGTAAAAATTAGCACTTTTGCATTATTAACTGAGGGAACAACTGTTTACAGCTGCTCTAACACAAGTGAAAATGGAAACTTGTTTCATGGATGTTCCACAACATTAAACATAACTATAAACGGATAAAAAGTATGGCATTTTTAAATAAGCGTTGACAAATTGTTGTGTTATAAGAGGATTAAAACACTTCGGGATGAGCTTTTCTAGGACATTAATCAACTTCGGGGTGGTAACAGTAACTCAAGCTGCATCACAACACCCTGTCGTGGATTATTTTCCTGTAACAGCACACCACCAAGTGTATTATACCTTACATAAACACTGGTAACATGTGCTTATTATTACAAGTGACAGACTAGTACTGATATTTGCATGTTATATTTAGTTCTCCATAAAGCTTCTCCTTAATCCACATGAGTAGTGTGAACTGAAAAGTCTGAACTACTCAGAAAAATAAAGATTATAACTCCATTTCACACACACAATGCCAAAAGCAAATTTTTTCCACTCACGTCAAATTTCAGCAAACTCTGTTCAACATACTATTTAAAATACGGAACAGGAAGCAAAAAATGAATAATTAACAGCCTAACACAGATGACAATGATTATTTTTGGTGTTCTCTCACTAGCTATCTGCGTGTCGGATGGACGAGCACAATGACGTGGCTTGACCGTGTCAATCAAATAAGCCACACCCCCTAGATCAATGACTAGGGCACTAGGTTTTACATGTGAAGGTGGGTGGAAGGTGGATTAAAAAAAAATAAAAAAATAAAAAAAATTTGTCATCGTAGTAGAGTGTTTCAGAAACACCAATTTGTCTGAAGTCAGATCATTTCTTAACATCCGACCAATCAGCTCGCAACATGGAGGAAAACCAACATGGAGGACAGTGCTGGTAAAAATATTAGTCATGATAGTGAGCAAATATAAGAAGATGTAGATATTTCAGTGCTGAGCATAAAGACAATCTACTCATTAGATTAACTGGTACAGCAGTTTTTTTGTGTGTGTGTAGAATAAAAAAAAAAACACCTTGAGTGAAAACATAAAGCTCAAGGGACTTTTGTCTGGACTTTTGTCTAGACTCAGACACGATCAGAATAAGAGAGTGTTTCAGATCATGTTTGTGTTCATTTTTCAACACTTTCACTGGTACTGCCCTTTAAAGAGGAGAGGAAAAAGGGAAGAAAGTGGTGTGTGTGTGTGTGTGTGTGTGTGTGTGTGTGTGTGTGTGTGTGTGTGCAGCAGCTCACCTGGCCTTGTGTGGTACTTGCTGTGGCATGACTGTCAAAGAAGGACAGGTCAAGCTGGGGTGCAGTTCCTCCTGCTGCAAAAGCCTGAGGCTTACTGACCTGTGGAGACACAAACACCAGCATTTACATATAGAGAAAATATACACAAAGCACTTGGGGCCATGCTGTTATAGGAAAATCATCAACACCAGCACGGTGGGATGAAGCAGCGTTACTGCTACCACCACGAAGTTAATTACTTTCCATATAACTATAAACAGATAAAGAGAATGACATTTTGTTCTTTAACTCGTACAAAAATTAAGGTCTGCAAATTGCTGTGGTATAAGACGAACAAAACATGCAGTTATATGGAAAGTAATTAACAAGTGAGTTCCTGTTATCGCTTATGTTGTAGCAGCTATTTAAGGAATATCCCATTAGCACAAGGACTCGTGTCTGCGCCTAATCGCAGCCGTGCTGATATATATAACCACATGATTGTGAGTGCGATATTGCATTTATAAAACCATCCTATAAACAAGAAATTAATATCAATAAGTGACATTTCAGACACAATATGGCCAAATGTTTTGTTTATTTTTTGCTCCGCTAGCGGAAATAGATCCTGAAGAAGCTACGCTCACTTTATAGCACGTCGGCTACCTGGCTAGCTAGCTCACAATGACTTGTACACTAAAGGTCCTTCTGGTGAAATTGGCTGATGATGTGGCTAGCTCTACTGTAGTAACCGTTTCGAACTAGGAAGTGGAATTTTACATGGCGAACACAGACAAGTGGACTCTTGGAACGCCGCTCGACCAATCAGATTAGTGGACCAGAACAAACTGTAGTATGTAAAGAATTGAAATTAATAAAACAAAATAATTTTGCATATCTTGCTACCGAAAATCATCTGTCCTGAAGACTTTCCCATGTTGCAAAAAACGTACTGACTGTTACAAAGCACTGACACTGGAGACTCCTTCCACAACCGTTAAACAAACATCTCTTTACAGGAAACTTTGTGTATCAACATTTATAGTTTTAAAAAGTCTGTTCATTATTAGTCTTTGTTTATGTGGAGTGTCCACCATTACAAGTCCCTGTCTAGACTGTTGCTATAGAAACCATAATGAGTACAGCTGCACTACTCTCAGAAAGAGGAAGTTAATCCACACCCTCTGACCAATCAGAATTGAGAATTCAGCAGCGCTGTGGTATAAGAAGGAATATTCCTGGAAGCAGGTCCCTAATGAGTGTCTCAGAAAAACATTTATGAAAGAAAGCCTTGACAAAACACACAAAGCAGGATGTAACTTTCGAGAAGTCTCTAACACGTAGTCATCCAGATGTTTGGTCCTTCATCTGTGTGTGTGTGTTTGTGTGTGTGTGTGTGTGTGTGTGTGTGTGTGTGTAGCTGGAGGGAGTGAGAGCAGGAGCCAAACTTCCGTAAATAGCTTAGATCAAACAGCCTCGTTATAGCCCAGAGTGAGTTTACACTGAGACTGAACTGTTTATTAGACCTGCATCTGCTCCACCTCTATACACACACTCACACACACACCATTCTGCACTTTATAATCATGTCCTTCATCCAAACAACAGTGACTCAGAAGTCTGCTATAATCTTTCAGAAGGAAATGTCTTGTGAAATCCCAACAAACTAAGAATTTCGTACAAACGTAATGGTTAAAGAAATGTACGCTGTGTGCAGAGCGCAAGCAGGGACTCCCATTTTGAGATCATTTGAGATCTCCCTGTTTTTCCCCTGCTCCCTTTCCCCAAGTGTGCTTCTCTGTTGCACCTTTTGCCTCTACAGCACACAGTTATAGAAGGAAATTATTTATAATCGCAATATCCGGTGTCCCTCAGATGAGGATCTGTTCCCTTTTGAGTCTGGTTCCGCTCTAGGTTTCTTCCTCGTATCGTCTCAGGGAGTTTTTTCTTCGCCACCTTCGCCTCTGGCTTGCTCATTAGGGATAAATTTATAAATATCAACTTTATATCCGGAATGGATATATTTCTGTAAAGCTGCTTTGTGACAATCTCCATTGTTAAAAGTGCTATACAAATAAAATTGAACTGAATTGAATTATGCAAATATATTTTTATAGACATTTCATAGAAATCTATAAATCACAGTAGTTTTTTTCCTGAATGGCTAAATATATACACATTCTCCTGTGAGCCACATGTTTTAGTCATGCCATCTTTAATATAGGATAATATATCTAAATTTATATATACACTTACTGGCCACTTTATTAGGAACATTCATGCAATTATCCAACCAGCCAATCAGGCTGGCTCAAGAGCTTCAGTTAATGTTCTCATTCAACATCAGAATGGGGAAAAAATATGACTTTGACCAT
The DNA here is from genome assembly GCA_022758105.1 of Pangasianodon gigas. Classification (NCBI taxonomy): domain Eukaryota; kingdom Metazoa; phylum Chordata; class Actinopteri; order Siluriformes; family Pangasiidae; genus Pangasianodon; species Pangasianodon gigas. The sequence goes on along the minus strand of CM040472.1, from coordinate 16,644,269 downwards.
GGCACAGTTGTGCATTATAGCTCAAAAAGAGATAGTCTTGAATAAAGACCATCTCACTGTTCTCACTGTAGCCTCAGATTCTTGTTCTTGCTTGACAGGAGTGGAACCTGATGTGCTCTTCTTCTGTTGTAGCTCATCCACCACAACGTTTGACATGTTGTACGTTCTGAGATGCTTTTCTGCTCGCCATGGCTGTAAAAAGTGGTTATTTGAGATATATCCTAGCCTTCCTGGCAGCTCAAATCAGTCTGGCCATTCTCCTCTCAACCCTTTCAAGGTGTTTCCGCCTGCAGAACTGCTGCTCACTGGACGTTTTTTCGTTTTACGCACCGTTCTGTGCGAGAGACAGTTGTGTGTGCAAATCTCAGCAGATCAGCAGTTTCTCAAATACTCAAACTCTCACCAACAACCGGGCCACAGTCAAAGTCACTGAGATCACATTTTTTTCCTCATTCTGATGTTTGATATGAACATAACCTGAAGCTCTTGATGCGTATCTATATGAATTTATGCATGATCACTTGACTGGATAACTGCTTGAAATGAGCAGGTGCAAAGGTGTTCCTATTAAAGCGCATCTAAAGTTATAAGAATATTATAAAATAATTCAAAGATTATTGAACATATCTATAGAGATTTTTCCAGCCATGGTAATGTCCAGGCCTGAAACAAACCCTATATTTTTGACCAACAGATTTTGATCTAATTGGCTTATTATTATTATTTTTTAATTTAGTTATATTTATCGTTTAATTGAATCAGGCAAGTTGGTAAGAACAAGTTCATATTTACAAAAGAAATTCTAAAAGTGTTTACTTAGAGAGAAAGCAGATATAAAATGTCCTTACTAGAACTCTTAAAAACAGAATAGCAATGAATTATCCAGTTAAGCTGATTTTTTTTCTAATCCTTTGTGGTCTAAAATGATGAGAACCGAAAGCCGTCCTGGATTTACGAACTTTTAATTGAAAGGGTGTAGGAACTGACATAAGTAATGAGAAGACTGGCTGTGAAGAGATTTTTTATATATTAAAACGAAAGAATGGATATTGTGGCAAATCTGTAAGGAGGGACATTTAACTACAGAGTAAACAGTGTATTAATGTGTTACGAACAGAGTGTTTGTGGCAAATCGAATAGCCATAATACACTTCTGCATGCAAATCTATAGATCACCGTAGTCAAATAGAGGAAGTACTGTCATTTGAACAATAGTTAGTTTACTCACAGGAGTCAAAGAGGAACGATTTCTCTATAAAAACAAATTTGGCATTAATTTGAAAGGATTTTATTAATAAGATTGAATGCCTTTTTGTATCTTTTATCTCAAATGTGGATATTAAGAAGCTAAAGAGAGTGAAAGAGAAGCGAATTCAGAATTCTGAAGTGATGCTCAGGCCTCAGCCCATACAATCATGACACATTTGAGATCTTCCTGTTTTTTTTCCCCTCGCTCCCCTTCCCTAAGTGTACAGGAGAGACTGTCTGATTTTCTCCTGATATCCTGTAAAGCCCAAGTCAGGCTGGATTAGTTTTACATGGAGAGGAGGGGTAATGTAATGTTTAGAGGAGTATCAGTGGGACTTCAGTCCTGCCCAAGTCAGTCATGTCAGTAACTTTTACAGACTGTGAGCGTTTGTGTCTGGAAAGACGACGCTGTATTGTACATTCTATAAAACGTCCAGTAGAAATAACCACAATAATAATAAATGAAGTATGCTCATTTGATTTTGCGCTTTTTCTACAGTATAAACACACTCCAGGATGCGCTCGCTCTTTTCAATAATCTCCCGCTGGAACTAAAATGAAACCCAGTACTGTCAGAGTTTAGAACGCAGAATAATAAAATACAGACGACATTTAAAAGCACTTGACAGAGAAGCGACATGTCCGGGGGATTGAAGTACAGTACGGTGTTCCAAGCATGAGCGTAGTCTACATACATCATGGTCATGTGACCTAATTATGAACAAGCCAACTTGTAACATTATTTATTATAGGATTTTTTTTTTAGTGTGATGAGCATGTGGACCATCTTTGTGGCTCATATAGAGATTACTTATCCCATGAGAAATGTGCATAACCTGCTATCCACCCTATTCTGCATACATGAGCTCACAGATTGCTGTGATTGACAGGAGAGAGAGACTATGCCCCTCCCACCCAGACAGCATGACCAGTTTTACTCTCTTGCCTCGATCTCCAGACGATAGGACGAACCCTTTTCTGTTGCGCCACTAGGGAGCCCTGAGGAAGCATTTTATATATCATATAACAGTTCCTTCTACATTAGTGGATTTGCATTCTTTGACAAAATTAATGCTTTAAACAAGAAAAACTATGTGTAATATAAAGTAAATTTGTGCAGTATACAGTATGCCAGTGAACACAGTATGAGTCATATCTGTTTGCAGGTTGTCTATCTAACAAGAGGGCGGAGCTGTAAACAGGAAGTAATACAAAAGGGTCATAACCCACAGACAGGCTTAAGCTGTACATACTAGATGGTATCATTTCTGAGACATCTCCTTTTCATCAGCTGTTAATCCCACAGTACACAATACAACACCTGGTATCTTATTTACCCTTCAGAGCTCAGTGAGAGAGAAGCTGAACAATATCCGATTGAGATCAGATGAGCCAGATGTACTACCTGTTAGGAATGTAGGCATGTGACATTAACGTACTTTCCATTATTCATCATCGATCTGTAATAGGATAGAAATGCTGCCATGCCACATTTAGGTGTTTTTTTCACAAGGAAAAGCATTCAGATACATTCACTGGCAGAATTAATTTCATTGTTCAAATATAACTTGAACCATAATATTTACATACACTCACCAACCACTTTATTAGGAACACCTGTTCACCTATTATACATGCAATTATCTAACGGGCCAGCAGCTTCGGGAAATGTTCACATCAACCATCAGAAAAAATGTGATCTCAGTGATTTCGACCGTGGCATGGTTGTTGATGCCAGACAGGCTGGCTTGAGTATTTCTATAACTGCTGATTTCCTGGGATTTTCACACACATCTGGAGTTTACTCAGAATGGTGCAATAAAAAAAAAAAAAACATCCCCCGAGCGGCAGTTAAGTGGACAGATATGCCTTGTTGTTGAGAGAGGTCAACGGAGAGGTCAAAGGCCAGACTGGTTGGAGCTGACAGAAAGGCTACAGTAACTCAGATAACCACTCTGTACAATTGTGGTGAGCAGAAAAGCATCTCAGAATTCACAACACGTCGAACCTTGAGGCGGATGGGCTACAACAGCAGAAGGCCACGTTGGGTTCCACTTCTGTCAGCCAAGAACAGAAAGCTGAGGCTGCAGTGGGCACAGGCTCACCAAAACTGGGCAGATGAAGACTGGAAAAAACATAGCCTGGTCTGATGAATCTCGATTTCTGCTGAGGCACACAGATGGTAGGGTCAGAATTTGGCACCAACAGCATGAATCCATGGACCCAACCTGCCTTGTGTCAACAGTCCAGGCTGGTGGAGGTGGTGTAATGGTGTGGGGAATGTCTTCTTGGCACACTTTTGGCCCGTTTATACCAAACAATCATCGATTTAATGCCACAGACTATTTGAGTATTGTTGCTGACCATGTGCATACCTTCATGGCCACAATTTACCCATCTTCTAATGGCTACCTCCAGCATGATAATGTAACATGCCACAAAGCAAAAGTCGTCTCAAACTGGATTCATGAACATGACAATGAGTTCAGTGTTCTTCAGTGGCCTTCCCAGTCACCGGATCTGAATCCAATAGAGCACCTTTGGGATGTGGTACAACGGGAAAGTCGCAGCATGAACGTGCAGCTGAAAACTCTGCAGGAACTGTGTGATGCAGTCATGTCAACATGGACCAGAATCTTCTGAGGAATGTTTCCAACATCTTGTGGAATCCATGCCACAAAGAACTGAGGCTGGTTTGAGAGCAAAGCGAGGCCCTACCCAGTATTAGTATAGTGTTCCTAATAAAGTGTTGTGAGTGTATTTTAAGGCATAAAAAGGCAAAATAAAATTGTCTAGCCTTAGCAAAGTGTGTGTCAGCTTTGTGAAATCTAGATACTGAACAGTGTGTCCTGAAGGGGATACAAGTTCATTTCCAACAGCTCTTTTGCCCTGGATGAATGTCATTTATACCACAGTGCTACTGAATTCTCAATTCTGATTGGTCAGAAGGTGTAATTTTCTATAATAGCAGCTCTGACTTGTTATATGGATTAAAAATGACAGCAGTTGTTGATGTAGTGAAATTTTCTTTAAGGAGATGCTTATTTAACATTATGGAAGGAGTCACCAGTGTCGGCGCTTTGTAACAGTCAGAAGTAAAGTTGTAACTTTCAGTTTTCCAAGATGGGAGAGTCTTCAGGACAGAGGAATTTGTGATTTGACAAGCTGCATTTTGAACAAAATTTGTCATTGTAAACTGTTTGTAATCTGTAAACTGCTGTGATATTAGAGGAATAAAACATGTCAGGATGTGATGGTATTGATAAGTTTGGGGTGATAACATTTACTGTGTTTGTGTAGGCATCTACATTACTGTAAATAAAACAAATCAAAAATATTAAAGTGTGTGATAAAGCTATGATACAAATTCTCATGATTTCCGTTGCTTAAGAAAGCAACATAGTATTTAATGACAGTACAAAATTACAGACTGACATCATCAAATGACTAAAGTGTGTTTCTAAAACACTCTGTTTTTCCCCTAACAAAGCTGATCACAATCGCCTACAGTTTTCATACTTCTGAATAAGACCCTCTGATTTGACCTACCAGAGTCAAAAGGCTTAGACATGTACAGTAGCTCATCATTCTGTAGTAAAAATACTATATAAAAGCTGATCTTTATACTACAAAGCAGCATGCTGCAAAAGGCAGCAGGACAGACTATATATTTTCCCTATAAATTTATACACTATATAGCTAAAAGTATGTGCACCCCTGACCATCACACCCACATGTGGTTCTTCCCCAAACTGTTGCCACAAAGTTCGAAGTACACAATTGTATAGATGGAGTGGACGAATTCGAGTGTCCTGCAAAGAGCCCTGACCTCAACCCCACTGAACACCTTTGGTATAAATTAAAACACCTACTGCTCTCCTGATGTCCTCACCCAACATCAGGGAATGACCTCTCTAATGCTCTTGCAGCTGAATGATCATTAATCTCCACAGCCACACTCCAAAATCTAGCAGAAAGCCTTCCCAGAAGAGTGGAGGCTGTTATAGAAGTAAAGGGGGGACCAACTCCATATGAATGCCCATGCTTTTCGGAATAGGACGTTTAGTGATCAACCCTAACAAACTGATGTTCACTTGTTTCACAGGAAAACACATAACTGTTTTGTTCAAAGTACAGAAAAGCAGCGATGCCCTAAAACAGTGGTGATGTCACTGTCCTGGAGGGACTACGACAGAAAAGAATGCATTTGAATACTTAAACTTTTAATTTTCTAAAATTTGCATGTGGTTTTTGAAGGAATTTGGCAGCTATTTTTCAGATGTAATTAACATTATCATTAATGTGTTACAGACAGGACAATAGAGACACACACTCTTCTACACACTCCTGTATACACAGTAAACTCACACCGTTAGGCACAACAGTAACTGGCACCAGAGGTCATGCAGATCAGTAAATATGTCATGTGTGGACATGTGAAGAGAGAAAGCGTTTCCTGTTACTAATTCCTCACTGCAGCAGTTTCCTTCCTCCACAGGAAACTTCTCACACACACATACACTCACACACAGTGAATATTCATGAACATGTGTGTGGGGTGTGTGTGAGTGTGTGTATAATGCCAAGCTTTGTGACTGTGTGTGAATTCCCCAGGGTGTGTTTTCAGTCAGCTTTACCTCCACATAGTCCTCAGGCACCAGGCCGACCTCTCCCCTGCTGTTCCGTGCTTCGATCCATCCTCCGCCTATGCTCTGAGAAAAACAAGGAAATGTACTGAGAGTTGCAGCAATGCAACACATACAACTGTCAGGTTTATAAAGCACTGAGAGTTACAGTAATGACACACATACAACTGTCAGGTTTATAAAGCACTGAGAGTTACAGCAATGACACACATACAACTGTCAGGTTTATAAAGCACTGAGAGTTACAGCAATGACACACATACAACTGTCAGGTTTATAAAGCACTGAGAGTTACAGCAATGACACACATACAACTGTCAGGTTTATAAAGCACTGAGAGTTACAGTAATGACACACATACAACTGTCAGGTTTTGCAACTGCAGTAATGACACTGCAGTCACATATACAGCTGTTAGGTTTATAAAGCACTGAGAGTTACAGTAATGACACTGCAGTCACATATACAGCTGTTAGGTTTATAAAGCAACGAGAGTTACAGTAATGACACTGCAGTCACGTATACAGCTGTTAGGTTTATAAAGCAACGAGAGTTACAGCAACGACACTGCAGTCACGTATACAGCTGTTAGGTTTATAAAGCACTGAGAGTTACAGTAATGACACTGCAGTCACGTATACAGCTGTTAGGTTTATAAAGCACTGAGAGTTACAGTAATGACACTGCAGTCACGTATACAGCTGTCAGGTTTATAAAGCACTGAGAGTTACAGTAATGACACTGCAGTCACGTATACAGCTGTCAGGTTTATAAAGCACTGAGAGTTACAGTAATGACACTGCAGTCACGTATACAGCTGTTAGGTTTATAAAGCACTGAGAGTTACGGTAATGACACTGCAGTCACGTATACAGCTGTTAGGTTTATAAAGCAACGAGAGTTACGGCAACGACACTGCAGTCACGTATACAGCTGTCAGGTTTATAAAGCACTGAGAGTTACAGCAACGACACTGCAGTCACGTATACAGCTGTTAGGTTTATAAAGCAACGAGAGTTACAGTAATGACACTGCAGTCACGTATACAGCTGTTAGGTTTATAAAGCA
>CM040472.1:16541948-16600339 GCA_022758105.1 Pangasianodon gigas | reverse complement strand
GACTCGCTTCTTATTTCTGCAGCGAAACCCAGCAGCCTTCATTATGTTTTTATCTGAAAAGTGTCTCTTATGTAATCTGCTGCTTTCTTTACTGACATACAAACATTTTTCTGTAACATTTAATTTTGTGCTGGAAAACTAATGTTTGGAAATCTAAAATGATTTTGTACTGAATCAATAATGTAGAAGTCATAAACTAAAAATCTATAACAAAGTTTGTACTAAAAAAAAAAATAGGGTGCCTAAGACTTTTGTACAGTACTGTGTGTGTATATATATGTATATACACACTTTATTATTTATAGACGTTTTTATTAAAATCATCATTATTATAGAAATTTATACCACAGCCCTGTTGAATTCTGGATTCTCATTGGTCAGGTGTTGATTAATTTTCTATAACAGCTGCTACAAATCACAGTTTTATATTAACTCGCTCATTCTAATAGATTATCGTTTCTATAGTAACAGCTCACACAGGGACTCGTACAGCAGACACTCCGCATAAATGGAATAAACAACAAGCAACAAAAACATGCAGTCGTTGATGATGTGAAGTTTTCTGTAAGGAGACGTTTATATAATATTTATGGAAGGAGTCTGTCTTTTTTGCCGTATAAACTCCAACAGAGAGAGGAAAAGAGAGGCTGGTGAGGGAACGACTGTTTATAGCTGTTATAACGCAACTTGTTTTGTGGATGTTCCACGACATTAAATGTAAGTGTAAACAGATAAAAAAAAAACATGGTTATTTAAATAGTAGTCGTTGGCAAACTGCTGTGGTAATAAGAGGAATAAAATACTTCGGGATGTACTGTTATTAAAAAAAAAAAAGAAACCTCTTTGTTGATAATTTTCCTGTAACGTGCATCTCCCGAGGAGTTTTATTCCTCACACATCGCCCTGTCTTACTACGCAGGTGTATAAGTCAAGATTGTGTTTCACGCGTACAAACAGTACAGCATTTTTTTTTTTTTTTTGTAAAATCTGAATTTATTTATGATTTACAAAAGCCTAACATGTAACAACCATTAAAATGAAATCAAATAAACTCTTCCTGAACCTAAAGTGATAAATGTATGAGTGTGTATACATGTCAGTTTACATTTCTGAAGCAGAAATAAAAGGTGAAGGAATATTGACACTATAGTGTTATGTATTGGTTCAATTTACAAAGTTTGTGTATTCTTGGAAAAAAAAAATAATTTACACATACACCAGCAAGTCCAGAGTGTCAATGGAGATATACAACCACATGTTCAACTTTAACTCCAATACTGTGGTCAAGGGAAATGGCGCTAAATTCAGAATGACGTTATAACATCAGGGCTGGTCTGAAAATGATAAAAGAAAGGAAAGAAAAATAAAAGATGAAATAATCCTTTTTGCTTTTCGTTAATCAATTTCCAACTCGCGTGGCCCTGACTTCTAGTTAACCGTTACAATGTTCAAATAAATACCTGCAAAAGCAAGGCTTCTGTGTTCGTCTCTTTTCCTTTCACTTCTTCACTGACATCACGTCTTTAACCTCAGCTGAACTAACACACATCCTTTCAGTTCACTTCAATTAAATCACATCCTTTTCATAATAATAAAAAACTAAAACTGGGAAAATAGAAAACTATTATAATAGAAACTATTATAATAGAAAAATATAAAACTGAAACTTTCGCTCTCTCTGGAATTATAATATAAACACAAACCTCCTCTTCTCGATCCTGAAGCCAGAGGAAGACCGACGTTCAACGAGATTCATGAACTCTGCCTAAGTGTTAAAACGTTTACAGGGACACACCAAAAAGTCCGACTGTGTAAGTGAACAAACGGGCGAATGATCTGGAATGACCTCGCTCTCTTACATGTCTGTACTGGGAGACAGGAAACTGGTCCAAATCAGAAATGTTCAGAAATGTTCAGAAAAGGGAGAAAAAAAAAAAAAAAAATCAAGTGTGGAAAGTTTGCAGATAAAACACCACCATAAAACATCCCACATTACGATCAGTGATATTTAAAAAAATAAAATATGAAGAGAGCACGTTGCTTTTTTTTTTTCTTTTTTCAGAATTAACATTTCACAAACCAAAAATATGCCATTTCAATTCAGCATTAATATAATTAAAACATTTGTACAGTGCTTTATTATATATTTGATACGCTGGAGGGAAAATCACGCAGTTTTGTCTCTGAATGCTAAAATTATACTTACTGGTCCAGTTATGTCATACAAATCAAAATGAATTTGGGAAAAAAAAAAAGAAACAAAAAAGACAAAGGGAAGCTCCGGCTGAATCTCTCTCTTTCCAGTGCTGGGTCAGGGATTAGTGTTGAGTCCCGCTAAAAAGCTCTTAGCTACTGTTTCGTGTTCAGTTCGTTCTCCAGCTCCATGAGCTTGCGCGAGGCCTTGACTTTGTTGGAAACCTCTTTTCCTTGCGAGAAAAGTCTCTGACGCTCCTTAAACGTGAGATTCTCAGGCGCTCCGGCTATCGAGTTCTCCTGGTCTGGTCCACTGAAACAAAAAATAAAAACATCCACAACTTCAGTCTGAAAACGTGCAGCGAAAGATTAATAAGCAGCGCTGATATATTTCTGTACAGGTAAATATGCCCTGATTAATATTAGTATTGTTCTTGCTATTATAAATAAGGTAATATGGAAGACTGATTCCTCCACATGTGAGAAAATATTACACAGATTTATCACACAGGTGCAAAGTTTGATCTCGCAGTTGTGAGTTAGAGCAACTTTGTGCTTCCGCTTATAGTCTGTCCCCTAACCCCTAACCAAACCACGGCCCCTAACCCCTAACCAAACCACGGCCCCTAACCCCTAACCAAACCACGGCAACACACTATACTGTTCAGCCTAAGCCATTCTCCTGGAGTGGCCAGTTCCCACTGAAAACACACTTCAGCTAGGTTATATTGCTTGTTTACACACTGCTGGGTTTTTGTTATGGTTTAATTATTATGATATTAATAAGTAACCGCAAGATAAAAAGTCAGTTGTGAAATATTAAGTTACTATTTCGTGACTGTAAGAAAAAATTTGCAGTTGTGTAAAAATAACACAATTGTGAGATATTAACTCACAATTTCAAGATAAAAAGTTACTGTTGCATGAAAATAACTCCTAATTACAATACATAAAGGACATAAAGTCACTTGAGAAAAAAGTTATGTGAAAACTTGCAATTAGTTAAATGAGAAAGTCGCAAATGTGTGATAATTTCAAAATAAAGTCACAGCTGAGCGAAAAATTATTTTTGTTATTTTCATAGCAATTGACTAATACTAACTCGCAATTTCAAGATTAAAAAACATAGTTGTGTGAGAACTCAAGTGATAATGTCGCAGTTGTGTGATATTAACTCGCAATTGCAAGACGGTAACTGGCAATTGCGAGAAAAAAGTTGTTGCATGAAAATAACTACAAGATTAAAAAAAGTTGCAGTTGCATTAAAATAACTTGCAGTTAAGAGATTATGTGAAGTCGCAATTATGTGATTAACTTGCAGTTGTGAAAACTTGCAATTACAAGATATGTCTCACCTGTGTGACTAACTCACATTTACGTAAAAAAGTTGCAGTTGCGTGAAAATAACTTGCAATTAGGAGATTTTAAAAAAGTCACAAATGTGAGATATCGACTTGCAGTTGCGATTAAAAAAAAACATTAAAGATGTGTGTAAACTTGAGATAAAAAATTATGAGATTAAAAAAAAATCAAAATTGACATTAATTCGCAATTTCGAGAGAAGATGTTTTCACACTTCAGTGAAAATAAGTGATAAATATGAGATAAAGTCTGAAACTGAGTGATTTCTGAAGGCCCTGCAGACACGCTGTTAAAAGTTTCACTGCTCGTAATGAAGGTGTCTGGCGTCGTTCTGTTTGTGTAAGCTACTCACCCTTTTGTCCATTTCTCTCGTGGGTCCTTGAAAACTTCCCCTGATCCTACAACTCCCGTCGTGTTTCCAGTGTACGAATTAAACCCTGTTTTCATTTTGGTAAATGATAAAAAAAAAAAAAAAAAAATAGAATACACATTGAATTACAGAGTATACATCACACTGTATCAGGCGAATAACATATGCAGTGTTTTAACGTCTTCCAAAAGCTGCTGGGTTCTAAATCACGCTAAATTACAGGAAAACTTAACGTAAATATGCATTACATGTGGCACATACTGTATAATCATAATAAAATGAACGTGCATATCATTAGTCATAACTGTATCCGTAACCCAGCAGCTTTTGGTAGCAGGTCATCAAGCTGCCTTTACCACAGACCGGAAGCTGAGCAGTTGGAACACGCCGGCGGGGTTAGTACTGAAGCGTTCTGAAGCACGGTCTGTGGATCACTGGTCTTCGGTGGAGGTCAACTGACAGAGTGCTACTCGTTTTAACTACATCCCTACATGAGCTTTTAACATACACGCTGACCTCGAAGTGGACTAGAAACAGGGCTGCACCAATCCCGCTTTTAAAAATCTCTAATACAACATGATCACAAGTTTTCTTTATCAGCTATCAGCCATCTGATTGGTCGACAGACATTCCAGTTGTGATGTTACACCTGATACTAGTATATCTGGAAACCAAGGAAACATTGTTTCAAATATTTATTTTTAATATCAGCCATTTCAAGTATTTACGAAGCTTTGGAGTTGATTTCTCGCAGTGGGCAAAGTTCATGAACAGAGGACATGGAGTGAAGAGAAAAAAGAAGAGCTTTCCAGGTCACTGTCTTTCTCCACACTACCAACATCAGCAGAAGTTTATTTTAGAGAACACAATGTGAAATGACAGCTTCGTGACACGCCAGTACTAAAGTTTTAGCGCGGAATGCTCAGCTAGTGTTAGCTCTCCAAATGATATTGATAAACTGAGAAACAACTGAGATGTCAGCACACGATGTTAATAAATGTGTCAAAATTTGCTGTTCTTCTATCACTGTAAATAGTTTATTATGTAGTTAATAATTTCCCACTCCTTTCTTGTCCTGTGGTTTTAATTTGTAGAACTGAGATGAAAAATTTTTCAGGACTCAACTCCATTGGTTTCTAATACCTGAAGTCATTATCATAGATGACTCAAATGTTTCTAAAAATCAAACAGTCGTAATGATATCTAAGACTGCGTTATTTAACAAGGTTAGCTGAGATGTAGCTGGTTTCCTTATTGCACGTGTGTGAGTAAACTTCTCTGGCATGACACTTTTGTTGGTATTTGATTAAGTGTGCTGTATTTAAAGGCGCTGACTTGCTGCTAATTCTGGAAACAAGGCAGTTGCACTCAGGAGATTTGCTCTCAGTGTTGAGTTTAAAATACTCTCGGTAACCCTAACCGACTCTCTGCAAGCTTCTGTTCCCGTTTGGGGCGAGACGTCACTGGTGTGATGGATGTGGACAATTTGTGTCCCGTGTTCTATGTTCAAGTGCCATAAACGTGTTGCCGGTCAACATCACACGTTTTCATGGCATGTACTGGAAATGACAAAAGATCGATCGGACAGAATCCGAATTAGTCTCGTAAACCAGACTAGTAGCTACTGCAAGAGTGTCTCGCCATACTGACTTTTCATCGTGGCCAAGAACCGCCCACTTTCACACCACCACATTTCAGCTCCCATCCATATGTATATCCACTTTTTTGAAAATGTTTTTTTTTTTCCTCCAGTCCACTTGAAAACAAGTGTTTTGAATCACTAAACAAGCTTTTTTTTTTTTTTTTTTTTTACAGATTTTTTGAATGATAACATTTTCTGCTCTTAACGTTATTCTTGAGGCGATAAACATGAGAGACTCTCAAAGAATAGCTACTAGTCTGGCTTGTGAGACTAAATCAGATTTTGTGCGATTGGTCTACTGACATTTCCTGTACATGCCATGAACACATTTATGGCACTTGAACATAGAACACGGGACACAATTTGTTCATTTTCGTTTTTGTGTGGACAAAGATATTTTCAAAAATACTGTTCATGTGGATGGGAATTTTTTTTAAATTCTCAGTATGGGATTGGTGCATCCCTACTAATAAACTTAACCGTGCTTCTCTACTGACCTCGTTACAGAAATCCAAGCTTTTAGTGACGGCTAGCATTTCTCTAGGCTAATAAGAGTGAACACCGCCAGCCTTCACAGTGACCTCCACCTCTGACCTGCTCAAGGCATCATCTATCGGGCTCACATGTCCGTGTGTCTGTCTCTCTGTCAGGGCAAGGAACAGTGTGTCTCCATCTACAACCTTTGGATATCAATCTTACTCTGCACGGTGGTTGTGATGTCACAACCTCCATCCAAATGCATGTTGAGGTTCTTGAATGATGAAATGGACAGGGAGGGGGAGGATGAGTGGAGCAGACACAAACACACTGACGCTTGTGACCCAACAAGTCACTCCGCTGACGGTGGAAGTCATAGAGCCAAAGAGGCTACATGGTTGCTCAGATTAAACTGGGTTAAGAAAAACCACTGCAGTGAAACTCTTAATTTATTTCATACCACAGCAGTTGTAGAATTTTCTATGCTGTTGGGTCAGAAGGTGTTGATTACGTTTCTCTAACAGCAGCTCTGACACTAGTTCTGGCTATAAGGCATATCACAGGTTCACATATTAATGTGCTCGTTCTAATACTTTATCGTTTCTATGGTAACAGCTCATTCACAGGTACTTGTATAGCTGACGCTTCCACGTAATCTAAGCCCGAAAAAAAACCGTGTCATTTAACAAATAAAAATGTTTAATCATTGATAATTTGAAGCTTGGAGACGTTTATTTAACATTTTATGGAAGAAGTCTCCAGTGTCAGCTTTTTTCGTCATGGGAAAGTCTTCAGGACGGAGGATTTGCGCTTTGTAGTTTATTGGTAACATGACAAGCTGCGTTTTTTTGCATTATTAATTACAAGAGTAAGAAAAAGTGAGGCTGGTGAGGAAAGACTGTTTATAGCTGCTATAATGTAAGTAATAACAGGAAGTAACCTGTTTCATGGACGTTCCACAACATTAAATGTAATAATAAACAGATAAAAAGTTTAAAAAAAAAAAAGTTTAAAAAATTGTAACCATTGGCAAATTCGCTGTGGTAAAAGAAGAATAAAACACTACAGGACGTGCTGTTACGGGAAAATAATAACAGCTCAGGGGGGTAACGGTAACCCAGCTTCACGCTGTTAACTTCCCCCTTGTGTTTTAATCCTTACTTAAACTTCTTTTCCCCAGTTTAGAAAGCCCTTTAGCTCAGCGGTCTTGCCACCGCCAGCAGAGTAATGGATGGTCCTCCAGTGGAGGTGATGAGCAGAGCCGAGAGCCTCAGGTGCTGAGAGTTCACCTGAAGCTCGCTGGCTCCTGAGACGGGAGGAGGAGTGCAATATGCAGTGATGATGCAACACACACAGACATACAGACACACAGAGACGGGACAGGACAGCCAGACAGTGCAGAAACAGACAGACAGCAGGCAAGAGCAGCGCTGCAGACAGAGATTTAGGAGAGCAGAGCAGAGCAGAACAGAGCAAAGCGCAGGCAGTAACCAGCAATGGATACACGGTCAGATTAATCTTATCAGTCTGAGCAGGGAGGGATGCTGCCACAGCGGGGTTGTTTTTTTTTTTTTTTTTAATTGATGGATAAGCAAGGTTAGTGATTTGTCCCTTGATCAGAACAAATGGCACTCAGATCGCAGCAGGTCCCACTTGGTGGGGGGGAAATACGAAGCTGATTGCAAGTTGCATGCAAGGTCAAATACACTGGGCATCTTTGTTAATTCGGGATGCATTATACGTGTTTTTTGTTTTTGTGCGTGGCTGTTTAAAACGTTTGTTGTTTTGTAGAACTTTAAAGAATACTTTTTTGCACAAACTTCTCAACATTGAAGGTAAAAATATCTCTTAACTTCCCCAGCAGTTTAGTGACTTAATAAATTGTAATCCAAGTTTCATTACAGGGCAAAAAAAAAAAAAAAAAACATGCAAGTTTACCCAATTGAGAATCAAATTTATCTTTAAACAGCCATGCCCCAAAGTGCGTGCCTCATTTGACAGATCTTTTCCCCCTTTGCCAAGTGTGCAGAAGTAGTCTGAGGAGGGCTGCTTCTGTGCGCCCGCCACAGCCAGTGACAAGAAGCCAGTGTGTCATTCCCCTGAGCCGACAGCGGACGAGCAGGAGTCTGCGGAGGCCTGAGCCTTCCCCAAAGCAAACCACACACACACACACGCACGCACACACCCACTCACCCACACTCACATACACACACACACGCGGGACGGCCGGCAAAACCAACAGTACTCCGGAGTGAATTTAGAGCACAGGGCGAATCACGGGCTTTATCGATTGCTTTTACACCGCCAGGATGATTGGAGGAAGAGGAGTTTGGGAGTACAAGAGGAAATTTGGATAGGTGATCAAAAAATAAACCAAATCGGATTGTCTACTGGAAAACAAAAAAGGTGGGAGAGGGAGGTGAGACAACACAAAGTGACAAGGAAACGAGAAAGACAAAATAAAGTAGGTGACTGGATAGGAGATCTACGGAGTTTATACAAAGAGGAGGAAAACCTGAGAGAATTACCTCTCATTGGGGAAAGAGAAACAGGAAAAAACGGACACTAAAAAAAACATTAACGGGAATGCACCAATAAGAACAGAGGAGGGGTGGGCGGACATGGGGCCCTCCTCTCTCCTTGGCGTCTCTACCTTTGGGTTTGGTGGGAAGGGGAGGGGCTTGCCCTGCCTTGGGCGCAGTACTGTTGGCATTGGCCTCTGCAGGCAGCTGGAATGAGCTGGACAGAAAGATGCCGTCCGAGAGGGGGCGGGGCTTGCGCGCAGTGGGCGGCGGCGGGGGCTTTTGGGCAGGCACAAGGTCGCCATAGGACTTCCGCGTAGCAGAGAGCTTAACCTGACCTGCTAAGCCTGCATCATCCTCCTCCTCCTCCTCCTCCTCGTCATTGTACGAGACAAACTTGGCAGTGTATAAGGTGTCGGGGGAGACGACCTGGGTTTTGAGGTACGAGGTGTTTCTCTGAGGCGGGGTCGGAGGAGGGTTGGTGGTGTTGGTGGTGGTGTTAGTGGCAGGAGGGGGGGGCTGGTAGTCCCGGGGGAGAGGAGGTCTGTACAGACCAGGCTCGTCTGGCGTCAGCAGCTTGCGCTCGGCCTCCTCGTGCTGCCGGCGCCTCTCCGCCTCCAGGCGGGTGTAGTACTCCTCCTCCTGTCTCCTCTGAGGGGAATAGGGGAAGAGCCAGTTAGAGCCGCCTCAGCTAGCCTAACCAGCCTCTGCCTGCTCATCTACCTGATTTGCTTGATTTGCTCACGTTGCTCCTCGACTTTGCAAAATCATATTTTTTCCTTAATGTGACATTTTCTTTGAGTGAGTGAAGTGTAATATTTAGGCAGGAAATCACATATTCCTCCCCAATGGCTTCTGCAGAGATTTGACTGGATTTTGAAAAGTGGGTTTTCCATAATAAACATGGAGTCGTACTGCATTCCACCGTACAAGGAAGCCGGATTAGCTCAGATTTTTCACAGCCGAAATGAATCACTTCTGATGAGAACATCATGCATGCTTACAGCAAAATGATGCTTTATATGGAATATCATCAAATTTGATAAGCATCAGAAGAGGACCTGAGAAATGCCTGACCTTTTAATGTCCTCCAAGAGCATTTAGTGCTGAAAATTTAGACAGTCTCTAATGTAACACCTTCACTTGCAAATTCTCTAATACGGTTAACAAAAGGGCTAAAGCAGGTGGTGGAACCGGCCCGAGGTTTCAAACTGGGAAAATGTCTTTCCGTTTTTCAGTGTTTAGAGTACAGTGGAATGCAGCATCAGACATGAACGCTAGTCCAATTCTTATTGGTTGATATCATTTTCTTTCTGTCTCTGCATACATGGTGATGTCATCAAAATCAGACACTGTTCAGAGAAGTCATGCCATTGTGATGGAAAATTACAGAAAAGCAAGAGTTTTGTCTTTTGAGTGATTGATAATAATGACTCTTGTACAATATGACCAGGTTGATGAGCAAACAAGGTATAACATCCTATCGCTATTAAAATTCAAATCTGGATGTTGAAATATGATTACAGATTTGCTGCGGTCCTTGGAATAAACGTAGAGACTGTTATAGACCAGCATGTCCTTTAACCGGAGTCAGATATTGTTGCTGATCTTTGACTAGTAAACTTGAAGTCTACATAAACTTAAGGGAATTATTAACTAGGTTTTAGAGCTGCATGATGATAAATCTTCAGTTCTACACTCTTCTTTTCCTTGTGGGTCCACTAGGAGGCGCCAGAAAGATGAGTACAACTACTGCTGCTGCTAAAGTGCTTAAACAAATGGGCCTGGTTTTAACTGATGTGGGAAGACTTGAGTGAGCGGAGTTTACGTCTCTGAGGATCTGGCTGGCATTTTGAGGTTTTTCACAGGAAGGGCTGCTCTGGTCTCTGTACATGGATGACCCTGGGTTAATGTGCGGTGGGGACGTCACTGATGACAGAATGGGGGTGACTGGGACGGTTGGACCGTCCCCAACTACGTCCCCAAAGCAATGTCGGATGAAATGGTGATGGTTTCCCAAGGAAATGTTGGACTCTATAATAAAACCTGACAAGTGACTCATGCGTTTTTGGGGTTTTTTTTGGGTGGGGACACATCAGAAACACAGGACAGGGATCACTGTGAGGACATGCAATTGGACATTAGAACTGGGCGCTAAATTCCCAGTGGTCTGAAGGTGACGCACAGGCATGGCCACACACTGAGATGAGCTTCTCACTGAGCACTTGTGATGAATGATGGACGTTCAGACCGCTGGTAAATTTAATGGCCCAGTGAAACATTTCATAAGCAGTTGAGACTGTGGATATGTAACACGGAGGTGCTACACAGACTGAGCTAACACCCTGTTAAACTTCTACATTCTGGCTGAAATGTTCTCTACTGATACAACCTCATCTGTATTAAACTACACTAAACCCTTAATAAAGGTCAGTGTTAATACTGACACACACTCAACTCCTTCTGGAAATTAAGAAACATATCATTCTGGGTTTTTTTTTTTTTGGTCCACAATAAAATCAGGGTCCCTACAAAGATAATCCACCATTATTTTGGCTTTAGCTAATAAACCAGTGTTGCAATTTCAGATCAGATATAGACAGTGTTAAAACTAATGCTTTTAGAGTTGGGTTAAAGCCGCAGTCACGTTAGAAACGTGCAACATATAAAGTGTGAACTTTAAGACTGGCAATTAAACAAAGTCCTGTTTTGTTGCAGCCTTGCTTATGAAATAAAATAAAGGTGCAATTTAAAAACACAGTTTTATAAATTTGGAGTTTGTTGTCAAGTTATTAGCTAGCAAGTTGCTAGCTATCCTGTCGACCTTAAACTGTATTTATAAAAATAAAAAAAATAAATAAAAAGAACAATGTAAAACAGTTCTACCATATAATCGACTGACGGCGTACCATGGTGGGTTTTTTTTTAAAAGAAATAATTTTTAGTCACTTCAAGAAGTTCTATCTTGCACAATGGTAAAATTATCTCCATTTTTGATGTAGTAATGTCCATATTATAGTGCACTATATTATTAAGACGTGTACACTGTACATTAACCGATACACGCTACTTCCACACTAAGTACCACAAAGCATAGCGAGGTCTTTCATTTCATATAAACATGAAAAAAAAGGTGTTTAAGGACCATTAAAGTCAACAGGTACCTATTAGCTGTTAATACTTTTGTATTTGTATGGGCTTTGCGTTGCTAGGTAGTTTGTAATGTTTGGATTGTTTAATTATGTAACAGCAGTTTACTTATGATGACGTGCACTCACCAGTCAATGTTGTATAAATTCAGTCCGGTGCCTTGCTCACTTCTGCCCTACATAGTGTTCTATTTAGAGCAGTCAATAGTGAACGAGTGAGAGAGCGAGAGATCTGAGACAGCCCAGGTTTAGCTCGCAAAATGTAACCGTAATGAAACGGTTGATCTGGATGAATTCAACTCGCATATATAATATATAAATGTAATTCCACTTGCAAGGTTTTGCTGTTAAAAGCTAGTGTGCCTGGGCTTTTAGTGATAAAGGGATACTCAAAGCCTACCTAAAGTGTAGTAGAGATCATCATCATCATCTGTTCTTAAATGTAAAATACAGAACCTGATCGTCTCCTGAACACCTACACCACTCTATCATTATGAAAAGGCTGTAAGTGAAATAGCGTGATTAAGGTAACGTTTGTTGAGCGTGACTCTCCCGGGTGTCGAGCGCTCTCAGGTCACTCAGCCTGGTGTACCTTCTCCTCGGCCTCTCGTCTGGCTCGCTCCTCTTCTCTCCGGCGTCTCTCCTCCTCCTGCTTGGCTCGTTCCTCTGCCTCGCGCTTACGGATCTCCTCCAGCTGCTGCTTCCGTCGCCGCTCCTCGTCCTGCAGCTGACGAGGTGCACACACACGCATGTACACGCATAAGATGAGCATAATGCAAAGCCTGGATTTCACTCCTAACACCATTTTTTTAAATGGTATTTAGCAAACAAATGAACTTATCCTAATAGTGGCAAAGTGCATTTTAACTGCTCGGTATTTCAATCCGTTTCAGTTCCTACTTTCCTACTGTGCTTTTAATGACAAATTAAAAATAATGAATATGGGGAACGTGTGAATGCCTCATTTTATTTCACTAATATTCAGACGCAGTCATGCCAATCCTCCGTCTGTACAGGTGATGTGCTCGGATGTGTGCTTTAACCATTTTTGCTATTCGAATATCCACATTGTTCAGCAACTTGTATTTAACAGGAAATTAAATAAACTTTAAAGAACTTTTTTTTGTATTGTAACAGTAATACAAAAACAAACAAAAAAGATGGTATATTATTTGTGGTTTTAAGTCACACGCTCAGCCTAAATCCTTTTGTTTTAAATTTCACACTCATATGCAATTTATTTTATTCCTTATTTCAAATGCCTTAGGAAGTTAGCTGAAAATAGATTGAATCAAATAGAGAAAAATACGTTGGACTGACAGTAATCCAGGTATAAATAAGGAAGATGAGTGTAATTGTGTCCTTTAATAATGTTTAATTTCTTCTTCTTCTTCTTATTTTTTTTTTTACATAACAGTGAAGTTACTGTTTTCTCTTTACAGTATACTGTTTTAACTGCTAGTTGCTAGTGATTTATACTTTTAATATAAATTTGAATTTCACTCTCTTCCCACTAAATTTAATTTTCTAAAGTCTAGTTCTGCAGCAATGTATTGTTTTAATTTTTTTTTTTTAATGCAACACCCCAGGTTAAAATAAGAGCTTTTTATATTTATACTGCGTTCATAACAATTCGGAAACTTTCTGACTCAGAATCTCTAGCTGTTTGAGGCTGGAGAAACTGTATACTCACTGTACACACACGCACTTGTTTGGCTTCTGTGAAAAATCCTCTCACAAAGCTTTTATAAACGGCCAAGACGACCAGTTTGGTTAGTGTTTCCTTCATTTAAAAAGTAGGCAAGCATGAAAGCGTGCAGTTTGATTAAAATGTCTTGCACAAAACACTTTTCAATTATGCAACGATCCTCCTGTAATTAGGGATCTTAAAGCCGATCATACACAAATAGAAAAACTTGAAAGCTTGCTGAAAAGGCTTTAAACATGCTATGGTTTCTTGGTCGTATTTGTACTACGGGTGCTGACGTGTTAAATAACGTCACTGGATTCTCGCTCAGAGACGTCAGAGCTATTATGAAACAAATGACAAGCTGGAGGGCTGTTCAGATGAATTTTTTCCTACTCGGAGGTTGGAAACGTCCCAGTTTCCACTTACGCTGTGCTCACACGGACTGAAACCGAACGTCTTCCACCATTTTGTTGCATCGTGTCTCAGTTACATGACATTACATTACAACAGCAACAAGCTTGTAAAAAGGTCAATGAGACGGCTACAAACGTGATGTGTTTGATTTACCAAAACGGAACATTGCTGGTGTTTTTGTACTCTTCTATTTGGGGATATCGACAAAGGTGCCAACATAGCTAGCAAGAAAAGTGAACACTAGTATATGACGGTGAATGAGGTGGCTAATTTTTGTCCAGAAGTTCATCAAGCTGCAGTAAGAAAACAGCGAGACAAAGACTGCGGTTCATGATTTCACAAGTCAAAGTTCAACTAGATGAAGATAAAGCTGACACGATGCAAAAAAAAGTACCCGCTTTCCCTTCAGCTTTTCTGACAGGCGAATGTTTGGTTGCACCATTTCCAGGTGTCTCCCATAATGCCCCCGAGAAAGGGGTCAAAATTCATAAACGCTACAGCGAAACCATAAATATTGGCACCTCTGCATCAAACAGCAGGAACACTGTTTTAGACTCATTCAGACACTGGGATACCTTCTGTATGTATACATTTATACACAAGTGATTTCTCCTGAACTTCTGTTTTTATAGTTAATTAATTTGATTTACGGTCAAAATGTAAAACATCTTTTTCAAACGAATCTATGGTCAATATGTACATTACTGACCACAGATCATGTAGGTAGCTGTGCTGTTTTTAACAACAGTAGCCTGGTGCTAGCAGTGTAACCATGGCAACTAGATTGCAAGTAATCTAGAGATACGAATGTTCACTAGTGACTAGTGTAAAGTGATTTAAGAGACGTGAGGCTGATGTGAGCACAGGTTAAGTCAACAAATGCTGCATTATACCTTGGATTCATGTCATTTGAGTTGAGATACGTGGATATTCGAATAAGCACGCACATCCCATACCTTCTAATTCGCTATTTATGTTGTATACATCTCTCTTGGGTAAATAAGTGTGCCACTACTAGGACCCTTTGGCACTGCACGCACACACACAGCACACACACACATACACACACCAGCCACACATGCACATAAACACTGGCATGCCATTGAACTGGATATTTGTGACTCCCAACAAGAGTTTCACATACATGCAAGAACCGAACATTAAGACTCACTGACCACAAAAACAATCACAAAAAAATCTCACACAAGTAGACTTTGTAACGCAATACCCTGATATGTAGGAGACTGAAAGGAAAAGAGAGCACAGCACAGATGAGGAGCACAGCAGCATGGACAAAGCTGAGAACAGAGAGAGAGAGACAGAGAAAGAGAGAGAGAGAGACAGAGAGAGAGAGAGTGGTTTGACGCTGAGACCTGAGCATGCGGCCAGGCTTTCGCTGCAGGAGAGAGGGGGCCAGCAGATCATGCACCAACCAGCCCTCCCTTCTCACGTTCAACCACACTGAAACGAGAGCTTCGGAAATCCACAGAGCTTGACAAATCCAGCTCTCTGCAAATCCAGGAGCAGGTCCCTGTTTAATTTAGATCTGATTGTGTCACTCAGGGACTTAACATTAAGGTTAAATTACATCATGTCTTCTATTAACTTTAATAAACATTTAGTTTATCTAGGAAAAGGAACGACAGCGACGCACACCCCAGGATGGATTCCCTGTGGAAGCTCCCCCTTCCCGCTAGAACCCTCGGATAGAGAGAAGAGCGAAACCAAACGACCACATGAGGGGGAGAGAATGAGCGAGAGGAGACACAGGTGGAGTCGGAAAAACAGGAAGAGAGTGTCATTAACAGCATAGAGAACGTACCAAGTCTAGAACAGAGATTGCTGGGACAGCAGTCTGCTGCAGGGAGGAGGAGGAGGAGGAGAGGGGAAGAAAGAAATCATCAAGAACAGCGCAGGAAGAAGATTATAAGGCGTGAGAAAGAACAAAGAAATAAGAAAAAAAGAAGAGGAGGTAGTGTAAGGGCAAGAGAAGATAAAAGTGAAAACGCGCGCTGCTGCGCTGCCAGTGACATTCCTGGGCAGAGTGGGATTGATTAGCGCCCGCGGCCCGCTTCCTCTCCGCAAACACACACTTGCACGGAACGGGCTTTGGCAAGGAATTTGCCCATCATTCCCCATCATCCCCTGCTCAAGCATGGGCAATATTTTCTCTTCAAATACCAGGAGCTGACCTCCTCTCTCAGCGCTCGGCTGACTATAAAAGGTAAAACGTTCCTGCTGTCGGCTACCGTAGGCTCTCTGCAGGAGGCAGAGCGGGGCCGTCGGCACAGATCTCAAACATGTCAGCAGCTGGAATAAGCCTTTGAGGATGTGTTACTCTGCAGGACTGAGAGATTAGCCTGGTGTTTGGGATATTTCACTGTTTTTCCACCTAATCCAACATGATTACCATGGACAAGAATTTACACTGTACTTTAAACTCGCTTATAATGGAAGTCTAAAGGCAGCTGTTGAATTCCGATTACTTTTATAACAGGAGCTGTGACAGTGTCTCTGGCTATAATTGAAATCATATGTTTATAATAACGCTCTAATACGTTATCGTTTCTATAGTAACAGCTCATTCACAGGGACTTGTACGGCAGACGCGCTACGTAATCTAAGACTACTAAGAAAAGAATAAAATAGTGACATAATGTCTATTTAAATGTCTAACTGTTGATAAGATTATGTTTTATTAACGTGGATGGAAGGAGTCTCCATTGTCACTGCTTTTTGTCCACAGGAAAGTCTTCTGGACAGACGAGTGTACGGTTTCTCGTTAACACGACAAGCTGCGTTTTTTGTTTTTTGGTCTAATTAACTTCACGAGAGAAAAAACCAAGAGGTTGTTGAGAGAACGACTTTTATAGCTTCTATAACGTAAGTGAGAAAAAGAACGAACTTGTTTCACCGATAAACTGCTGTGGTACAAGAGGAATAAAACACTTTAGATGTGCTTTTATAGGAAAATAATGAACTTCAGGGTGGCAGCAGTGACTCCGCTTCATTCCACCACCCAGTCACTGATTACTTTCCTATACCGGCACGTCCCCAAGTGTTTTATTCCACACGTTTCAAACTTTTAATCCATATAATTTGTTCGTTTGGAATAGCTTGTGGTTGTGCATAGCTTAAAGTAAACATGGAAGTGCCTCAACTTCTGTATGACAGAGAGCCGAAACCACAAAACCTTTAAGAACGTGTAAAGTAAACAGAATGACTTTTTGCTGCTTTGCTCCAGTTGGAAGAAAAATCTCCAAGAGCAGTTTTGTAAGCTTTTCTCTCACGTTTACTGCTCGTCTCTAATACCTTTATTGTTCAATTCGAAACTGCCAGTTTGGTCCAAAGAGCCTAAACACCATCATACAACTAAGCTAGACTCATTCCTAAAACAGTCGCATAGTTTAAAGATATTGTTCAACTTTTTATCTTCGACAACTGCCCTTAGACTTCTTATCATCACTGAGTGTGGAGTTTTTCTGTTTTTCTTTCTCAGTACGGAGAAACGTGTTGAAATTCTTATCGGTGGTAAACACACATACACTACAGATACTGTAGATAGCAACTAGACTGAAAAACATTCATTTTATTTGGTTAATTTAAGGAATTGATAAAGTTTAAATCAGGGCATTCCTGAAAATCCTAGAAAATCCACTAGCTTTCAGAAGAACTAGCTCTGCTGAGACTGAGTACATGCATTTCATTAATGAGGAGATTATTAATAATGATTATGCTTGGTTAGCAGCCATGTGCTGGAGAGTACTGGTTAAGGTAATCAGGATTAGAGTGGGCGAACTATGAGAAGTCAGACTCTGCATGATTCCAGTAATGAGACGTTTTAAGCCTTTGAGGTTTAGATGGAAGTGAATCAGAGACGTTGCGACGCTTCATGAGGGCGTAGGAGTCGTGCTGATTTGGACGTGGTAAGTTGAGATGGCTCAAGCACGGGTGTCGAGGGCGGTGCTTGACATCCTGCAGCCTCTAAACCCCTCCCCCCTCGCTAGTGCAGCGGGAATCAGCAGCTCAGCATGGCAAAGCAATGACATAAGCATGGTGCAAGTGCACATCGCAAAAAAACATTCATCCTAACACTCAAACCCTGAACTAAAAAAAAAACTCTCTGAAAAGACTATACTTCGTTTTGGTCTGGACTGCATTCAGTTCCATGTTACATGCATGAAAGTGCAAAACCTGCAAGCTAACAATACACTCTTACGGTACGTGCACACTGCAAGCGACGGTGACTTTGGTGCATTTGATAGTGTGTGTCTACAAACAATCATGAACGCATGGAATCCAATGTTCTTTTGCTACCTATTAGGGCTGCACAACATATCGTAATATTTTTATATCACTATATACTATACGCAAATCAGAGCTCTAAACCAAACTGTTGTTTTTTTTTTTTCGCATTAAACTGCCTGCATGTGAAGGTGTTCACTGATTGGTCAGGATTTTAACGGTGTGTGGTTTAATGGACACACCTTTCATGGATTCTCAGGGTTGTTTTACTATTCATTCATCCTCATTAAGTGCTTTATCCTGGTCAGGGTGGAGGCGGATCCGAAGTCTATCCCGGGAAAACACTGGGCGTGAAGCAGGAATAATCCATCACAGAGCACCACACACACACTCATTCACATCTAGGGGCAATTTAGCTTAGCCAGTCCACCTACTGGCATGTTTTTGGATGGTGGGAGGAAACCAGAGAACCTGGAGGAAACCTACGCTTGACACGGCTGAGAACGCGTGTGAAATTCCACACAGAGAGTAAACTGAGCTCTGGATCGAACCCAGGACCCTGGAGCTGGAAACTCAAACTGGAAGAGCTGTCAAGTTTCTTCTATGTTGATCTTTATAATTTTGCACTTTAAGCTCAATGAACTCAGATATTGCTATGACTAACTTTTTGTGGTTTTTTTTTTATATTTCAGGAAACTTGTGGACAAGAATATCTACACTGACCTATGTTTTAGGTCCCGACTGATCAATGCAGGTTTTTTTTACTCACTATTCGATCACTGGTTATGAATTTATTATTAATTTCAGACGGTGAATTGGCTTTTAGTGTGCACGTACCCTTTCTCGTAACATTTCTCCTCCACATCTCAATAAAACTCATCTAAAAATGGCATCCATCACTAAACTGTCCATACAAAACAGACTACACATGGTTTCTAGTGCCTGATCTTTGCCCTGACAACTGTAATGGACGTCTCTGTCCTACAGCGCCTCACCCGTGCTCTCTTCTCCGCTTCCAGCCTCTGCATGATCAGCACTGTGTCGACGTCTTCATCATCCTCCTCCTCCTCGTCCTCCTCGCTCTGCTTGGACTCCTGCAGCCTCTTCTGGAACTGCCACTCCAGCATGAGCTTGCGCAGGCGATCGTTCTCCTCAGCCGTGCGCTCCGGCTTGGCCTGCAGCTCCTGGATCTCCTTGTCGAGCAGGTCGACGATGTGCAGCTGCTGCTGTTTCTCCAGCTTCTCCCTGGCATCCCTCTTCCACGGGTCCGGCGACAGGCTGTCGGCCGCAGACAGCTCCTCTTTGCTGATGGTGATGTACTGCAGGTCGCGCCTCTCGATGGTGCGAGGCTGCTGCTGAGGCTGCAGGTCTCGGATCACTGTGTCCTGAGGGGCGGGAGGAGGAGGAGCTCGAGGAAGAGTGGGCAGTTTCTCAGGGCGGGGAAGTTGCGTCTGGGGAGGCTGAGCTGGGGGCATGTAGGGCTGGGGGATCTGTTGAGGTGGGGGCATTTGCTGGTGCTGGCTGCTGTTGTGCAGGACGGGTGGAGGCATGGCAGGGGTGCGAATCTGCCCCAGCTTCCTCTCCTGCTCCCTCCTCTTCCTCTCGCGCTCCTCCTCCAGCCGCGCTTTCTCCTTCTCATACCAGCGCTGCTGCTCCTCCCGTTTCTTGCGGTCGGCTGCGGCCTGCTGCTGGGTGACGGACGGAGGTGGGGGTAGGGGCAGGTCAGCCTGCGGATCGTAATCATAGTGCGCAGGTGGAGGCGGAGGAGGAGGTGGAGGCAGGTCTGTACGAGACGGTTGGGACACACCCACCGGGCCGGGATGGGGTGCTCCAGGGGTCTTCCAGCGGCCAGCGGCGCTTTTGTGGTTACTCTGGGCTTTGCTGGAGGAGGAGTAGTTGTTGAGATGCTCCTGGCTGGAAGTGCTGGACTCCACAGAGGAGGAGACGAGGTGGTTCCAGGGATCTCCACCACGCTGGTACTCTGCCTCCCGCTGCTGCTGCTGCAGGTGGAGCAGGTCATCCTGCCGCACTCGCTCGGCCGGGTATCTAGTGGGCACATCACACAGCTCCTCCTGAGAGCGTGCTACCCGCTGGCAGGAAACACACACAAACACACACACAATCAGAATAAATCTCAGTATAAGGCTTTTTTAATTTTCAAGATGAAACACAAAGAGGAAAACAAAAAAAATATCTACTATGGGCCAAGAGACTGGAGTCATTTTTTTTTTTTTTTTTTTCCCAGGAACTCCTTTTCCTTGGCCCCTGTATATAAGTCATGGGCGTGTCAAGGGGAGTAGGAAAAGTATGCAGCACAACAGGCCACAAAAAAATAACTCAGTCGGGAGGAACAGACATAAACATGAGGAAAAATATATTTTAGATCTTAATAGCAAAAATTACGTATCTTAAATAAAACATTTCATTTAGCATTTTTCAAACCTATCCTACTATAGCCTTATATATGGGTAGGAAATTAAATACGTGCTGGTTTTATGAAAATGCAAGCTCTGTAAAGCCTAAATATTATCTTTAAACAGCCTAAAGGTAAT
The DNA here is from genome assembly GCA_022758105.1 of Pangasianodon gigas. Lineage (NCBI taxonomy): Eukaryota > Metazoa > Chordata > Actinopteri > Siluriformes > Pangasiidae > Pangasianodon > Pangasianodon gigas. Next base: position 16,579,723 of record CM040472.1, on the reverse strand, counting down.
CTGTTGAAGCCTGGTATGTGTATCAGTGATATCTGTATAAACTGCTGGATATATAAAGGAGGGACGGAGGGAGATGAAGCTGAGCAGACTATGCTGGATTTGTGACCAGTTTCCTTTGCAAGATTCTATCTTAATATAATTCTCTTAGTTAAATAAAGGTAAAATAAATACATTAAGCAGAGTTTACTGGGTGATGGGCTTTAGCTAGCAACCCTTCACTTCTATCTGATCCTATACAGAATACACTTGGTGTACAATGTTAGTTAATGAGAAAATATGCATTTGACATTTGATCCATTTAATAAAATTTTCCGCGTGTTTGCCGTGACTTGAAAACCAGCAACTTTCCAAATTTTTGGTTTTCCGGATGTGAACCTGTTTAGTGCTCCAACTGTCTGTAACTGAATATTAAATGGGTGTGGCCTAAGCTATATCACTCAAGTTCATAATCAATCTCAACTAGAGATGCGTGCTGGAATGTCATTTTTAATCCCCCTCATGTCGTTATTTTTTATTTGATACCCTGTGAACATTTTAGCTTTGTAAACTTTCCTTAAAAGCCAAATAACACACCTCTTATTCGTATCTGTTTAGAACACATTATCTGTTCACTCTGAATAATGGATTTGTATTCTGTTACATCCCTAGAACATCTGTGTGCACGTGTTGTCCTGGCTAACCTGCATAGCCATGTTGTTATGGTGATGCTCGTCCATGGGAGGAAGAGGCTCAGGCTCGCCGCCCTGCCAGACCTGCCCGGGTCCAGGCCCCATCCTGTCCTGAGATTTGGAGGCTGGGAAGGTGAAGTAGTCCCTGGGGTATGTCTGCGTGGGGATGGGGTATGCCTCCGGACGGGGTGGGGATGGCTCCTCCTAATAAGAACGACAGAACGGATTAATGCTGATTACAAGCTGGGCTTTGAAGATGCAGCTTCAATCCAGATGGCTCCATGGGCAGAACCGCATTTAATGAAAACGGAGCACTTCCTGTAGTGTTTCAGTTACAGAGCAACTAATGGCTGCTCTGCTCAGAGAAACCAGTGTGTGTGTGTGTGTGTGTGTGTGTGTGAGAGAGAGAGAGAAAGAGAGAGAACACAGCCAGAGCTAGTTAGTTAATCAGACACAGTGGTTGGAAACTTGATTAGAAGTGAACACAGAAATGAAGATTTCAATGCCTTAGTTTTGGACAGAGCCTAATGTGGCTTCCCAGACAGAGACATGTGAATTAATGAGAGGATTTTCAAACTTCTGATACTTTGACTGAAAACAGATGACATCACAGGACCAAGCCGTGACAGCTTCAGTGAATTTTCTTTGAGCACCCCATTTAAAGCATCACTAAACATAAAAGAGAACCATAAAAACAGAGTCTATGTAGCATATTCCATTATATTAAATTGTTTAATATGTTTGAAAATGACCTAGGGCAGGGGTTCTCAAACTTTTAACAGTTAGGGACCTGTTTTTAAAAAAAAAATGCACTCACCATTGCACATTTATCTTACAGACAAACTTAAATGATTTAAATGTGTACGTTAATTGTGGTTACTTATTGTAGCAAGCATCGGTTTCTCATTTCTGAACCACTCATCGAACATATTCTTATCAAAACTATCATTTGATTCCAGTTGACTTTATTTATAGGGATAATTTCTTTGATAAAGAGGAGCTGTGTAACAAAAAACGTCGGTCTAGGGAACATCTTTTACAGGTTTACTCTTATTATAAATGCCAGCATGTGTGAAAATATATAATTATGTAATATATGTCCAATAAAAATGTGGAAATCATTCCATGTCCTGTCATTTGCGTCATCACATTCTCATCGATTTATTTAACAGCAGATAATCCTGTAAAAAGGTCAAAACATTACCATAACATCCAAAACTTAAGTCAGTTACATATCTAGCTTTATATGTAGACTCTGTGCTACATCATCCACTATTCATTTGCATATTGGATATGATTGGTCAGAAGCAGTTTTGTGATATCACAAATTGAGCTCGGAATAGGTTTTATTTAAATGAAAGTAAAATGTGACTTTGACTACAAACACCACTCGATATAAGCAGAATCAGTCATGAACTATTTAAAGGCTGAGTTTCTGAGTTGATTTAAATGTAGGTGATGGTGTTTAATGGTGTTTAACGGTGTTTAACGGTGTTCACTCACATCAGGACACAGGTTGCCCGTGGAGACGGAGGTGATTTTTACCGGCGCTCCTGGATACACGGGCTTTCCCCCTGGACTCTGGGCTTGATCTGGCAAAACAATCACAAATAAACACAGTTGAGACAAAATGTTTGTTTCCGCCATGGCTTTCAGAAAATAAAGACAAAGTGGAGAGCATATTAACTAGATCATTTTTTTGTTTTCTATAGAAAGATATTTAAATTAAAATCTCGTAGTGCTGCCATAATATTATACACCGTGAACTACAGTTTCTCATACGCTGTAATTTTTTTGTCCAACATGGCTGCGTCACCTAACATACACAAGCTAGTGTCAGGAAATTCAAAAGCAGTTCAATAAAATCTTTATATGGATACCTAAATATTAAATATCTTGTCATTATATCTGCACTTTTTGGGAATATGTTAACATTTTGTCTATGGACGACTTCATTTTATGGCTTTATATCGCCATGAATAAAATCTAGGTCTCGACTGTGTGTATCACTGAAAACCCACTTTTAGAAAATAACCCATGTTTGATAACCATCGTACATCTTCTCCTTTCTAACCCTATCTAGCGTGTTTGAACACTCACTGGCTACGTTGGGGCTGGAGCGGTGATCTGCGCGGTTCTTCAGCAGCCTCTCGTCCCTCTTCTGCTCGGGGTACGAGTCCCAGTTCCCCTGTGGGCTCTCCGGAGAGCCGTTCTGCACAGAGTTGTTGTAGAGCTCGAAGCCCTCGCTCTTCGGCCTGGTTTTGCCTTTATCCATACGGCCCCGGTCTGATGCTGAGGGGGTAAACAGGGATGCACATGAGGGAAAACTACACAGCTCTGTGTGAGGAAGATCTCAAATACACACCAAGTCATCTTTATTCCGGGGATAAACATTAGTTCGAACGTATGGTTTCAGACAAAGCATAATTGCATTTTTAATCATGCAGTGTGTGTGTGTGTGTGTGCACGTACACTAAAATCCGATTTTTATCTCACTTCAGCTATACTCTGATAATTTGTGTGACCTGTATACAGCATTCTGCCATATTTACTCTAGACCAGGGTAAAGCCATAATCAGCTTTCAAAAAATAAGAATAACTTAATACATCTGAATAATCTAATATCAGATAAAAAAAAAATGAAAATGTGTCTTTACTCTTTTTTCACCCTCTACTTAACTTTTTTTTGTTACTTAGTGTTATATACACTGTAAAGCCACTATGGGCGTTAGAGAGCAAGTAAAAATACCTTGAACATAAGCAAATTTATCTTTCTTATAATGAGATTAATACATTTCAAACGCAACATTATTCAGCTTGTTTTTAGACACGTTTCAAGCCTTATATTTTTTTCAAGCAATATTCTTATTCTATTGGCACTGATAATTTTGCTTCTTTCTAAAAAATAAAGACTTAAATTTCTAGCTTGAAATTAGCAAAAAAATGTCTAGAAACAAGTTTAATAATCATTTGGTTTATTGTAATCTTATAATATTTGACTATATTCAAGAATTTTTAACTTGTTAAAATATAATTTTTTTGCAGTGCAAATACATAAATAAATAATAATAATAATAATAAAATCATGTTGTACAGCACATTTACAGATAAGTGTATAAACATGCAATTTTAAAGCACGTGTTTATAAAAATAGCAATGAAATGTATTTGTAAACTCTGTAAAAAAAAATCTGATTATGGTAATAATTTGATCATCAGATTATTTTGTACATGTAAACACACTCAATAGTACACCTCACACTCTCAGAGTGATTATATATGATTGAGGGGTTAAAGCTGCACTCCTCTTACCCCGCGGCATCATGGGAGATGGCTGGTTGAGCAGCGTGGCCAGGCCGTGGTAAATAGCCCCCTGTTTGGCCACCTCCAGAGTCACCACCGAGCCTGTTCGAGTCATCAGCTCCGCCGCCCTGACAAACGCAAAAACGCCTCAGAACAAAAACAGCGCTCAATAAATACAGCATATCTGAGTAAGTGAGAAATCGAAGCCAACAAAGCAATCCCGATACCAGTAGAGTCGAGTCGTTTCTAAAAACCTCACGCTTCACTTCTGGCCAAATGTCAAACTTCTCAAAGCGACCAAGAAAACCACGCTGGCATTGAGTGTCACATTCCTCAGATTTATAACTTCAAATACAATTATAAAAGCGTAAACACCATCTGCTTTTAATCGGACATGAATCCTCCATCCTTCTTCTTCTTCTTCCATTTGAAAGGTCAAGGACCTTAACTTTTTTTTTTTTTTCATAATTACAACTGTGACAGGACAAAACGAGATTTTATTGACAGACAAATGAGTATTTTACTGAAGTGAACAGCTCTGGTTTTGAAATGTACTGGTGTTTGCAGAAATAAAGGAACAGCAGAGCTGAAGCTAAAGCACTGACATCAGGAAGAGGGAAGTTTTAATTTGGGAAAGAGTTCATTAAGAAACCTCACATGGGTATATATACATTTAGAGTCCATTATCTACAACTAAAATATTTCTTTCTGTCTTCTTTATATTCATGTTACACCACAGTGCTGCTGAATTCTCGGTTCTGATTGGTCAGGAGGTGTTGCTTAAGTTTCTATAATCACAGGTTTATATTAATGTGCTTGTTTCTATAGTAACAGCATACACAGAGGTTTGTATGGTGGACACGCAACATAAACCGGTTCTAAATTATTGATATGGTGACGTTTTCTGTAAGGAGACATTTATTTACCGTTGAAGAAAGGAGTCTCCAGTGTTAGTGCTTTATAACACTCAGAGTAACTTTAAGTTTTCTGCCATCTTCCGGACAGAGGAGTTTACGCTTTGTGGTTTCTCTGTAATATGAATTCTTCTGGAACTAACTTGTTTCACGGACGTCCCGCAACATTAAAGGTTACTATAAATGGATAAAAAGTATGATGTGTCGTTCTTTAATAAATAAAATATTGTAATCATTGTCACATTGCTGTGGTATAAGAGGAAAAACACTTCAGGACGTGCTGCAACAGGAAAATAATCTTCAAGGTGGTTTCATTACACCACCCGTTATTATGTTGATTATTTTCCTATAACAGCATGCCCTTAAGTGTTTTATTCCTTACTTATCCACCAGAGAAACAGGATATTACATGCTAAGCTTTAACTCTCCTTCAGAAACCCAAGTTTTAAAAAAAAAAAAAAAGCACTAAAGGTTATGAAAGTACCTCTCCTGAGAGAGTCCGACTAGACTTCTCCCATCCACGCTGAGCAACTGATCTCCAGCAGCCAGACGGCCATCCTGAAACACACACACACACACAGTCAAAGTGTTATTTTACCTACATGACATAAACCCATCATTGCCTGCACTGAGCTCATGCTTTGTATATTTATGTCCTCACCATGTCTGCAGCTCCTCCTTTGACGACAGACTTGATGTAAATCCCAAGTTTCTCCTGCCCAGCACCCTATTAACACACACACACACACACACACACACACACACACACACAGTTAAAAAGAAGAATTCCCCTACATTCCCATTTCCATAATGGATTCCAGTGTGAAACGCTATACACCCTAAACTAGGGAAAGACACCAGGATGACAAAGGGAGCCTAGATTATTGGGATTTTTTGGGAGGGGGGGTGGGACCCAAACAGGCTGGTGGTGAAATAAAGTTAGACTTGAATGAGATCAATTTACACCAGATGAAAGCGAGCTTTGTGGTGCAGTCATGAAGATTAACCACTCGTTCCTGCGAAAAAAACATCCCCATAAAAGGCTGTAATTATTCAGCTCGGTTCAGAGATCACTGCTCCACCATCGCTGTGCATTCAGACATCACAGAGTTACACCATTCTCCCTTTCCTTGCACATCCACGTCTGACAACGAGCTCCTTGAGACGCTTAATTCGGAGCAGATGACGGCATTTCCTGCCCAGAAGAGCAACGGCACAGTAACATCATGCTCAGAGCCTTACAAGGCTGTACTTTGCTTTTTATGACTCCCTTTTGTTATGTCTGTTATCCCAAAAGCCTGGATTCGTCATTCCAAGAAGACGCCACGTGATACGCTGCCAGAGCGTCTATTTGAGTAGAAGCGTTAAAGAAAGTCGAGGCTTCATATCCGCTTTCTGATAATCTCCACCCTGTTGACGTTCTTGCTAGCCAGAGCGGCCTGGATAGCGGCGAGCGTGCTGGCGTAACGTCCACATCTGAACAAACACAGCTCAGAAACTGCACTGGTGTGATGGATGCAATCAGCACAGAGAGAGCAAACAGTGTGTTTTTTTCAACCTCCGTGCGTTTCGTAGATCTGAAGAAAGAGCTGTTCATCTTTCAGATTGGTGTGTGTGCACCTCACAAGACCATCACACACTGTATGACACATATATACTATATAATACAATAGTAATAGCTGTTACACACTCATTAGCTCCACGTCTCGTCTGGCATCGTACTAACTTTGTTCTCAGATTAGCAAAGCAAACTAGCTTTGTACACTCACCAGAGGAAGCAACTATCTCTGCTACTCACTTCCAAGCTTTATTTTTCTTTCTAACGTCTCTATACACATTTAAGAAGATGTCCTTGATATGACAGGATAAGATGAAACCACGATTATGAGTTTTTCCTTCCCTTTTCGTCCGTCAAACAGTAAACGAGAACTAACTGTACGTAGGAAATAAAGTTGTGAGAGGGGAACTGAAGAAACGTCGGACCACACGTGTCATAGGATTGGTCCGAGGAATCATCCGAGTCAGTCGTTTGGATTTGTCACTTTAGCGTGTCGTGTACTGTGTCAAAATTAGAAAATATCAATTGAAACGTCGCTTGTTGTGCCATCGTGAAATCACAGCTCTGCGTAGAAAATAACTGCTCATCTGTTGCTTTGTTGCTTACTAGTGTGAACACAGGGTTAGTCTTAAAGCTGCCTTTGTGCTAAAATAGTACATATTTCTTAACTTCTTGGACTAAATGAACTTTTTCTTCCAGTTGCTTGGTGTAGAAAAAGCTCTCTGAAGAAAAGCCTGCTTTTGTGTGACTGACTGTGTGTGCATTAAATCTGGAAATATATTTGGAAAAAAAAGGGATCTATTAAAGATCTATTAAAGACTATCTGACACGATGCCACCGATGGCATCAGTGATGTCAAAATACTAACAAAAATGTCCCTTATGTACTATAATGACTTTTTATTTTCACTGATTTTATATTCTATTTAATATGGAGACTAATAAATGTATTGTCAGTAAAGGCAGTGACCTTTTGACCTAATGATGTCAAACCAATATAGAAACATAGAGAAAAATGTTCCTTACATACTAAACAGCTCAGTTTTGGAAATAATAAATTATTAGATATAAACTTTAATACGAAAACGAATAAAAGCAAGAAATTTTGGCAAACAAACTATTTTCAATTCAGCATGTCGTAAATGTCCTAATATTCGCTCACTAACAAGACGCATCGTTTCCCTGCGCTTCATCCTCCACACTTTGGGGAAAAAAAACCCACTTTGACATCACTGTGCTTCTGAAAAGGTGAACTCTGTGACCAAACTCTGTGACCAAAAAAAAAAAAAAAAAAAAAGTTAAGAAGTATTCCATAAAATCTCCTTTCAATCTCTAGCCCACATCCATGCAGCACAACGAGCAGTGCATTACAAGGCATGCGAGGTGAACCTGCCCTTTCAGAGCTCCTCTATCTTCTATAAAGCAGGAGATGGAGCTGCGTTCGCACCACTAACCCGAGAGCAAACAGGTGGAATAGCTTCCATCTGGACGTCCTCCAAACACACAGTCAGTCATGCTGCCTGGAGGCCCAGCGCTGGAACTCATTTTATAGGTGGATAGATGGCAATTGAGTGAGAAACTGCTGTTTATTGTTTCAATGAGTAATCTACTGCCCGGGATAACCGAGTGCAGCCGATAGAACGGCTGATGTTATTAGAAAGTGAGGGAAGAAGGCGAGAAGCAGACTGTGGGCTGAGATGGAAACAGAATCCGCCTGGGAATCACTCGCAATTTCTCTCAATAAAGACCACCGACACAGCTGCCCACCCACAGCACTGACCATCACAGGAATCCACACAGCCTTCGACCACACTGCAAAAAATCCGGACATAGAACCATGCGTGTATATGGAATACACGGAGCACACACAAAAGTGATTGATGCCTGCGGCGGTATTCAAGGCTGGATATTCAGACGAGCGAGGTCGTTTATACAGCCTAAAAAAGTTTCCATACCACCACATGCGTTTGGGAATGACGATTAAATCAGATCAAATCTCTAGTGGATCGAACTTTAAATTCCATAAGAGACGTGGAAATATAAAAATGAAGGCTGTTAGTGAGCAAAATAAAGCACTAAAAAGGGAGCTCATGCAGCTGAAGAGAGAAGAGTAAGTATCAGCACCTACCACTACGCTGTTCTGTGTCTGGACGCAGAATCATGAAAAGCTGTTATAAATCTACACGATCTACACAATGTCACAGGCTCCGCCTCACATGAGGCATTTTTGATACAAGGGGACATTTCAGAAGTCCCGAGGGAGCATCCAGTGCTCGGTGGACACAAAGACGCCAAACACAGAAAGGCCCCCTGTTCATGCATCCTGTTACTCTGAACACAACAAGGCCTACAGCGCAACAGGCAGGAATCTGAGCACTGGAACGTGTATACATACACACACACACACACACACACAGAAAGGCCACTAATGCCATCACATCACGGTTCCACGTTAAACACTAAGAAGCTATTCGTTTCCTTTTGTGCCTCGAATTTGTTCGCAGGTAGACACCTGACACCTGCTCTCCAGCTGAGTTGTTCACACGCTAACGGGTAAAGAGCTGAAGGTCACATGCAAGAACAAGTTTCCCAAACGCTACAGCGAAAAGAGAAAAGCCCCAGCGTGAGAAACTCTAGAAAACACTCACAATTGCACAGTGTAACACGAACACAACCCAAACCTTCAGTTTACTGCACCAATTTTACACAATATTTATTTTTTACTACATCACAATGCTGTTGAATTCTCAATTCTCAATGGTCAGAAGAACATAAGATAATATATTATATTACATATTATATTAAAGAGTTCGTTCTAATATGTCATTGTTTACACAGGGACTTTTTAGGTTACTTTTTAGTTTTTACACAGGGACTTGTATCGTGGATGTTCCATGTAAAAAAAATTAAAAACGTGTAATTGTAGAAATTGTGACTCTTTTTTGTAAGGAAGTTCTGTAGGTTTTTAACACTAATGGAAGGAGTCTCCAGTGTCAGTGCTTTGTAACAGTAAAGTTTTCCAACATGGGAAAACCTTCGGGACAGATGAGTTTACACTCTCTGTTTTCTCGGTAACATAACGCGTTTTTTTTTTTTTTTTGGGCTGTTGTTGTATTAACTTCAAGAGAGAGAAAAAAAGAGAGGCTGGTGAAGGAACGACTTTACAGACTTTATGGTATACCACAAGTGATAACAGTCAACTCCCGGATGTTTCACAGCATTAAATGTAACTATAAACGATAAAATGTATGATGTGTCAAAGAGGAATAAAACACTTTGCGCTATGCTGTTCTAGAAAAATAATCAAATCTGGGTTGGTAACAGTAACTCTGCTTCATCACACCACCCCAAAGTTGACTTTTTGCCTATAAATACACACCTCCAAGTGTTTAACTCCTTACTTCTGGATGTTAAACCTGTTTTAGGTCTATGAACTGCTACATTAGTAATAGTAAAAATATAACCACACACAAAAAGTCTTCCTTTGCACCAATAATACAGGTTCATTTCCCAAAACAAAATAAGTAGGTACATAGAAGCTCGCAGTAAAAGTCAGATGCACATTTCCTTCAGTTTCTCAACAGTATGAAGTGAGGTTCAAAGCAGAGGAGCTTCATGGGTGATTACCGAGAGGGTAAATAAGAGCATTTTAGCTTGACTTGGAAGCAGTTCAGGCTTGTGTTTGGCAGGTGGTTTCATAACTGAGCTAAAATCTCAGCGAGAGGGCATGAAGCTTGAATTTATTGGGCGGAAGCATTCCATCATCATGATATCTTCAAATCAATCTCAAAAACTGAAGTCTGCAAAGCTGCTAATATGGCTTTCTTCTCAGCTTGTAAAGCTTCCATGGTGGGCCAAGTCCTCGCTATGGGGTGCAACAAGCCATGAAGTTTGCGTGAGTGAGTTTATATGAACTAATTATTAACTGAACATAATCTTGAGAAGAAGAGAAATCTAACTACATTCACAGATTTTGTCCAAATGCATGTTTCAAACTGCAGCGTCAAACTGCTGATTCTTAACATCTGCAGAGAGACAATTACAGAGCGCACGACACTAAAGCATGCTGTGGCAAGTCCCAATGTGGACGTAAACACACATGGATTGACTTAAGCTTTTATAAATACAGTCTTTAACCTAAATAGGACCTACAGGCAAAAAAGCTGACTCTAGTGTGCTATTAAGGTCCAACACATTTATTGGCATACTGAACAGCCAATGAGGGCTAGTTTATGTTTTTTTCCTAAACAAGTGTTTGAGTAAACAGTCTGTAAAGTGTTTGGTAACAAATTATTTGGATGATGTTGAGTAGACAATAATCTCATCCCTAGTACCATCGTCAACTTCAACTTCAGCTCATGTGGACTCTATTGATGTTGAGAATGATGGTTTACTGATGGCTTGTACAGTGTTTAAAAAACAAAACAAACAAAAAAAAACACCCTTTTTGAAATCCTGCATAGAGTGTTGGAGCAGGACACATAGATTCATACTTGCCATGAATATCCTCTTGCACAAAATGGGCAAAAAGTATGTGCACACCTGACCATCATACCCATGTGGTTCTTCCCCAAACTGTTGCCACAAAGTTGGAGGCAGACAATTGTATAGAATGTATGCTGTAGCATTACAATTTCCTTTCACTGGAAATAAGAGGCCCAAACCTCATGTTCCAGCATGATAATGCCTCTGTGCACAAAGCGAGCTCCATGAAGACATGGTGTGTTAAGTTTGGAGTGAAAGAACTCAAGTGTCCTGAACAGAGCCCTGACCTCAACCCCAATAAACACCTGACCTCAACTCCAGTGTCCTCACCCGACATCTAGTGTCGGTGGAAATTTAGTGGAAAGCCTTCTCAGAAGAGTGGAGGCTGTTATAGCAGTAAAGAGGGACTAAATGCATCTTAATGCACACAGTTCTGGAATGAGATGTTCACCAAGCACATATGGATGAGGTAGTCAGGTGTCCACATACTTTTGGCCATATAGTGTATTATGTACAACAATTATAACCCTTGTTAAACACTATCATGGCAGCAGGGTGATGCAGTGGGAAGTGTTACGGCTTCACAGCTCCAGGGTTCCTGGGTTCAATGAGCCCAGGTTACTGTCTGTGTAGAGTTTCACATGCTCTCCCTGCGTCCATGTGGGTTTCCTCAGGGTTCTTCAGGTTTCTTCCCCCATCCAAAAACATCCTGGTAGGTGGATTGGCTCCATGAAATTGCCCCAATGTTAGACATCCCATCCAAGGTGTATTCCAGCGTCACGCCCAGTGTTAGACTCTGGGATAGAATCTGGATCCACTGCCACCCTGATCAGGATACAGAGCTTCCAAAGATGAATGAATGAATGACCACTATAAGGTTTATTTTGTAAGCCATGTTCACATAGTTTGTTGATGATTTGCTGATAAACAATGCATCTTGGACTGTATTATTCATCTGACAAAGACTTTCGTTTTTCTAACCAATAGTGCTTGGTTAGAAAATTCCAGACATTTCTCCTGTTCTTCTTTGTTGACTTCAGGCCTTTCCTTTTGTGACCACTTCACTATACTGATAAACATCTTGAAAAATAATACATCTGCTTCTGTTCACACAAGCTCTCCCATTAATTACATATCATTTCAACTCTAGCTTGTGTCCACATTTACCACCTTCCCGTTTATTGGCTATTACATCACATTGTAAGGGTAGCTTATTGGTTCCAGGGCTCTTGTTCAATAAAACACTGACTATGTGACTATTGTATATGGGTCAGCCATTTCTCACCTGCTGGTCCTGGAAGCATTCACAGATTGTCGTGAAGCTCATTGGTTATAAGCAACAGAAACATCTCGTAGGCAGAGCACATATCACAACTACCTGCTGCCTGGTTTCAATGTGATGCAGATTAAACACTAGAGATTTTGAGGTGGGTGTGTTGCTCTTTTTCAAACAGCGCAGGCTTAACACTCAAACAGAATTCAGAGAATCGAAACCGCACCCTGACACTTCCTGTCTGAGGAAGAGCTATGCAACCTGTCGCAGGAAATTGGAGGCTGACATTGGCTCCTGTTCTGTTCCATCTGCCTCAAGACAAATCCACTTCCTGTTTGGGATTTACGATGGTTAGAAGCATCCTGATTTATGCCTGGGCTCCTTAGGGACCTATATTGTTCAACAGAGATTCTTGTGCCTATCTGTTTAAGAGCTTAACGCATTGTGTACGCTGTATGGTGAGTCCTCGCTGAACAGATGTACCCATCGTCCCTTTAAAACCCACGTATCGTTTGACATGACAAAAAAAAAACAACAAAGAAATACTTCGTTGACAAACTCTGAATATCTGCTGAAGGAGTCTTTCAGCTGTAGCTAGATCATGAAGCGAGGACAGATGGACTGCTGCGGTCATTTTAGTGCTCTCCTGATGCCAGGTGCAAAATGTCATCACCAGAACAAGAGGCTTTCGGTAATGAGCTGCTTGCAGCCAGACGCATTCATCACATCTGAGAGGCTTTAATGATGGAGACTGTGGGCTGCTGGCTTGGGTTAAGAGAGACCAAACAACGTCTGTCATGCATCACAGGACTCGGAGTGTGTGGTGGGGACAGGCAAGCATCCGCCTTTCCATTAAAACTACCAACAAGAGCAAGGCAGGACCTCATATTCTTTATCTGGAAGTGGAAGTTGAGACCTCTGTGTGAAAACTGTGCATCATTACTGGAGTTGTTACGATGTCACAGCTGGTCAGGGCGTACAATCGGATGGTTAACTCACTGTTGACGTTTTCAAAATACCAGTTAAAATGCTATACTGTTTATTACTGTTTATCAGCCACTCAAGGGTAATTCTCATATTTCCGGGTCTTTTGACTTTACAAAGATGAGTCAGGAAGGGATGAAGTGTGGCATTTATTAGCACTTCCTAAAAAACAAACATACCCTCTAACATCTGTTACTGTTGTAAACATGTTACATTTCTATCTCTACTGCCACTGCAGGGGTAAGCCTGTAGACATTTTTTAATCGCCAGAGATGGACAAATCGGTAACCTGGAACAATCAGACTTTGTGACTTTGTGAACAAATCCTGTTCCTTACTGACTTTTGCAAAAAACAAAGGTTTTACTTTGGAAAGAAGGCCATGTTTGAAGTTAAAGTGCTTCATAGTGGTCCGATCAGTCTCGCTGCTGTAACTATAGTATGAGCTACTCATCGTGATCATGGACCGGCTAATAAAGCACTAAATATTACAAACTATAACTTCAACTTGCAGAGCATTTTGCACAAAACATTCATTTCCAAAGTAGTTAACCCTGTTCCTCCCTGCAGCACATCTTGGGCATGCAGAGTCAAACAGGGAATGAACGCAATGTTAAAAATGTGACCCTGACAGACGCGAGGTCTGAAAATTAAGGCGCTGTCGAGTTTGAGGTGCTGCATCTAACAGCTATTGAAAGACCTTATTGTCAGCCAAGAGTGTGAGAACAGAAATCCAATCCAGAAGACAAGAGCACAGCAGGAGATACTGAGAGACTAATTACAGATGCAGGTTTAACTGAACAGGACACCCATCTGAAATAAAATTCCACTCGGGTGAATCATCGTGAAGCGATGCACATGCAGCGAGCATCTGGAGAGGGTTCATGATTACACTGGTCTCGTGACTCCCTGAAAAAGCCAGGAGACTAGAAAAATGTCAGTCCAGGTGCTTGTGTGGTTTCTAGGCTCTTGTCTTTCTTTTTCTCCAAGTGTTCAGGAAGTGCAGAAATCTGCGATGAAGCCATATCCTGCTATTGTTAGCGAGGTGTACAAAAGGGGACAGGAGACGGAGAAACCTACCGAGAGGGAAGTCACGGTGCTATTGTGCTGCACTTTGTACAAACAAACAGAAACATCCAAAGAGTGTTCACAAGAGGCAGAGACGTGGATCGAGTGGGAAAAGATTTCCAAGCAAGATGGTTGGATGAACGTGTGGACGAGATCACGGACACTTCCCGGGTTGCTGACAGGAGAGAGTGTGTGTGTGTGTGTGTGTGTGTGGTCGTAGGATTTCCCTTTGCTTTTCCATAAAATGGTCCCATAGGGGCCATTATCTCTCTCTCACACACAGGCAGCTCAAAAACCTGACATTCCTATATAATATATAAAAATAATGAATTATATGGAGAGTGTGTGTGTGGGTGTGTGGGTGTGTGCGCGTGTGTGTGAGCCTTCAAGACTGGCACATGCTGCGTCAGGAAAAAGAAATGACCACGTAATCATTCTTCTTGCTATTTACACAAAAACACAACTGAAAATTTCACCCCCCCCATGGGTTCTGAACGGGAAAAAATTAAACTATAGCTTTGTATTTTACAATTTATCTATAAATTATTATTTTTTTTTAATTCAAGAAGTTAAACATGAAATGTGGACGCACATGTGCAGCAAAACAACAAAACAAAATGATGCAAAATTAAACAAATCGTGGACGGAGCCTTTAAAGACAGTACCTGGCATATGAAGTACCAAGAAAAAGTGACTACGTAATCTTTATATTTATAGAGAAACAGGGAGTTGAGTGCAAAAGTTTGCACCCCCTCCCTAAGGTTTCTGAATGGAGAAAATGTACCTGTATCTTACAAATGATCTTTAAATAAAATAAATAAATAAAAGGTTTGCACAGCAAAACAAACTAAAAATGTAAAATTAAACAAATGATTAAAAATGACGCTTTCACCCTGACTCTTCCAGTCTCCAAACATTATTTGAATAGTGCAGTGGATAACATCTGAGTGAGTTACCACACCACTGTTTCTCAGAATTCTCACATCTGATTGGTCGGAATGTGTTGATTAATTTTCTATAAAAGCAGCTGTTCAAATCACAGCTTTAATTTAATGCGCTCGTTGTAATACGTTATCGTTTCTATAGCAACAGCTCACTCACAGGGACTTGTAGAGCGAATGAGCTAAAACTGTTTAATAGTTGATATGCTGAAGTTTTCTGTAAGGAGATGTTTATCATTTATGGAAGGAGTCTCCAGTGTCAGCGCTTTGTAACAGTAAGTCTTTCTTCATAGGAAAGTCTTCAGGACAAAAGAGTTGTGTGGTTTATTGGTAACATGACAAGCTGCATTTTCATTTGTCTTAGTAACTTTGAGAGACATAAAAAGGGACGCTGATGAGGGGAACAACTATCTATAGCTGCTATAACTTAAGTGATAAGATGAACTAACCTGTCTCACAGACGTTCCACAACATTAAATGTAACTATAAATGGATAAAAAGAAATCATTGGCATGGTATAATAGGAATAAAATATTTCCCGGAAAATAAACAACTTTGGGATTGTTGATATCAACAATGTCATGTTGGTATAAATTCAATTTTGTTGTCTTCTTTTAATTGTTGTCGTAAGTGTATACAAACTTTCGCACTCCACTGTACAATAAATCCAAAACAAAGCCAAACCAAAGAGCGACGACTAAAATAAAATAATCTGGTTTATTCTGGTTTATCCACCTGAAGAAGAAACTACCTCCAGTTGTTAATAAAATTCTCATCACTGTAATGAATAGGAATCTGTGCTACTGTTTCCCCTCAGAGTCCACCAGCTCCAAACATCTGCTAGTGTTTCCTCACACACACACACACACACACACACACACACACACACACACTCCAAACACACACATGCCAACCCAAGCAGCGCCTTACCGACTGGTCTTTCCTCCCGACCACAGAGAACCACATGCTGCTAACTCCGCTCGGGTTGTGAGAAGAAGCTGAGTGCGACACACAGCTGCTCCAAGAGCAACACGTTCTCAGGTGAAGCTGGATACGATCCGAGGAAGTCGTCCGAGCTCAGCCTGCCGCTACATGCTAAAGTCAAGAGCAGTTCCCAGAGAAGCAAGTCCTCAGATTGCCCCGGAGCGCAAGAATCCCTCGAGTCTGGGTGAACTTTCTGTGCTGCTCCACACACACCGGGACAAACCTATCATTACTCTGCTCCGGCTGGATCCACCTCTCTTCTCCTCTCCTCTCCACTCCCTCTCCTGTTTCCTCCCTCCCTCCTCCCTCCCGTCAGTCCGTCCTCCACCTCACTCCCTTTCTGTGCACAGTTTCAAAATAGAAGTTATAAAAACAGTTCAGGATAGCCTCCAACCTTTTGCTTGTTTTTTTTTTTTTTGGTCCAGAGTTCTCCCATGGCCTCTGAATCCCCTCCACAGGAGCTGCTTTTTCCCGTCACGTCTGGAGTCGAGCCATGCCTTCACACTTACAATTTACAACTTAAAGACAATCTGAAGCAACCCAGTTACAGTTGTGTGCTTCTACGCTTAAAAAAAAAACATCCTAAACTTTATAAAACGTGTTTAGAATCAAATTCGGTGCTCAAACTGTAAAAACTGTCACTGCCGCTACAACAGCATCCGAACAATCAGAGCGAGCATTAAACATTTTACACCACTGACTGGTGCGGCGGACGCGCCACATAATCTAAGACTGATAATAACCATTAAAATCCAATGTTTATTCATTGATACGGTGAAGGAGATGTTTATTTAACATTTATGGAAGGAGTCTCCAGTGTCAGAGGTGAAGCTGTAACTACATTTTCTGGTATCTTCAGAAAGAGGAGTTTGACAAGTTACATTTCTTGTCTTATCTTTAAAAGTGAGAGAATGACTGTTTATAGCTGCTATAACACAAGCGATAACAGGAGCTAACCTGTTTTGAGGACATTCCATTACATTAAATATAAATAGAAACAGATAAAAAGTATGACCTCTTATTCTTTAATTAATAAAAATTGTAATTGTTGGCAGTTTTCTGTTGTACAAAAGGGAATAAACACATTGGGACTCGCTGTTACAGGAAAATAATCAACTTCAGGATGCTAACTGTAGCTCCACCTCATCACACCAACCTGTCGTTGATTCTGTTCCCCTAACACGTGTTTATTCTGCATATACATCATTAAAGCGTATAGTAAACATGCATTGAATTCTCGAATCTGATTGGTCGGAAGGTGTGCATTATTTTCGTGTAGTATTATATTAACACGCTCCTATCTGAAACATTTTACCGTTTCTATAGTAACAGCTATTTCACAGAGACTTGTCTGGCTTGTCATGCCACGTCAGTTATTGCAGCGTTACAACAAAACAACAACAAAATGTGTTGTTCAACCAAACCATTATGCAAAAAGTGGTAATATTTTGATAAGGTGAAAGTTTGTTTAACATTTACGAAAGGAAACTCCAGCGTTAAAGACTTTAACAGTGTGATGTAAAGTATAAATCGATAAAAATGAGGTGCTGTGTGATCATGGGCATGTTGCTGTGGTATGATCGAATGAAACAACGCGGCGTGTGCAGTTATAGGAAAATAATCAACTCCTGGGTGGTAATGGGGGCAGAGGGGCAGCACACCATCCCGTCATTGATTGTTGATTTTTTTTTCTCCCTATAACTGCACACTCCATAATGGATTATTCCAAACCTATCAGTTTCCACATACTGATGCAAATGTTGCTCATGCAAAGTGTGGCCTGTCCTCCGGGGGAAAGATGTGCGTGTTTGTGGGCTCAATCATTTGCATTTCATTTATGTTTTAGTGCTCTGTTCTCTTTAAAACAACTCTAAAAGTCTGTGTTAAATGCAAACGTAACTTTCAGAGCAACTTTGATCTTAATCCCCGTTTTCGTACTCCGACTCATAAACCTTTCGGCACCAGCGAGTGAGATTTTCACCTTGTAAAGACAAACACACTGAGGGCCATAAAGCAGGAACTGATGGTAGACTAAACACATGATAACACACACACACACACACACACACACACACTCTCGTGCTTGGTTTAAGTGGAACAACTGCACACCGGAGCTCCGCCCCACACCACCAGGTCTGACTGAAATGCTCACTCTTTCTAATGTTTGTTGTTCAAACACTTGCTGATATTTGGTATTTGATATGGGTGCTGCTGCTGAGAGCATGGAAACTCCTGTTTAAAGGAACACTCCAGCATTTTTTTTTTTTTTTTACCAAATCTGTAGCATATATACACGATTTCCACACAATTAGCTCACCCTCTTTATTCTAGGGATACAATGGAGGTCTATGGGCAGCTGTTGACTTCTGGAACTAGATGTTAATGTGATACAGGATTCCTGTTAGTAATACTCCTGATCTGTGTCATTAGTCACACGGGAAGTAGAAAACAACTTCAGAAAAATAAACATAACTCAATTTTTTAACATATTGCACCATTTTTGGAAAGTCCAACAGCTTTGGAACAACTTTTTGAGACCGAATCCAACATCTGCCTTTACACATCCATTATAAATGAGTTTACGGTACAAGAAACTCTCTCAGACGCTGAAGAGAAATGTTTTTATGAATCGTCAAAGTGAATTAAAACCAATTTATATGTAATATTTACCAGAGCTGCACCATGTAATCTTCACTGTGCCAGAACTGATGAGATGTTTCCTTACCTTGGCAGCGACGATGCTGAGGCCCATGCCATTGTGCTTCTTCAACGTCACCGTCACGATTTCAGGTTCCTTCCTCATTGGCTATGAAGAGAGCAAAGAGCAAACAGTGGAGTTAGAGCTGAATAGACAGAAGCAGGACGTGAGCTGCCCTGGGTTTCAGGCGCTGTCTCGTGGCTGGTTCTGCACCAGACTGGCCGAGCTGAGGAAGAAGAGGAGGAGGAGGAAGAGGAGGAGGAGGAGGAGGAGGAGGAGGAGGCAGGGCGAGGCGCAGAGCGGCGGTTGTTCCTCAGAGCGAGGCCTGACCACAAGGAGAAACAGCGGCTTCTGGAGCCGAGACAAGAATGAAAGCCACATGCGTCAGCGCCACAGAGCGCCGAGCTCGCTTCCACATGGGCCAGAGAGAGAGACAGAGAGAAAGAGAGAGGGAGAGAGAGAGGGAGAGCTTAGCTTCCCACAGCCGCTCCCTCCGAGAACCTCAGTACTCACAGAACAGCAGCAGATAGCCCGGTTCTGAGGCTCGTTTGTTGGGTCTAAAGGCTGATGTAATACAACGTAAACACAACTAGAGGAGCAGCAAAGTGAAGTTAAAGTCTCTGGATGCTTTCGGGACACTGAGTGTGTTCATACACGCGAATAATCTGGACCCTGGCTCCCAAAAGCTTTTTAATAGTTAGTGGTAGAGAGAGTGTACAATGTAATGCTCGCTCTACCATTTAACTCTGATCTTATTGCTGTGATGCTTTTGAGAAAAGTGTTGAAATCAAATTATTCAATATCTTTCAAGAATTCTGGAGAAACCTGATCAACACAAGGTCATGCAGCACGGGTACAGTTAATTTGCATTTACGGAAGGAGTCTCCAGTGTAAAAGCTGTAAATCTAGTGGTTTAAAGCTGCAACTTTAAGTCTTCAGGACAAAGGGATGTTTTCGCTTTGTGGTTTCTCAGTTAAATGATATGCAGCTTTTTTTTTTTTGGCTTATTATCTTTTAAAAAAAACAGAAATGAAAAAGAGAGACTGGTGAGGGAACGAATGTTTATATAACTCTGCTATAACGTGGGCAATAACAGGAAGTACCTTGTTTCGTGGATGTTCAACAACATTAAACATAACTATAAACAGATAATTACGATGTATTGCTCTATAACAAATAAAAATTATAAGTGTTGACAAACTGCTATTGTGTAAGAAGAATAAAATATTTTGCTACATGCTGCTACTGGAAAATAATCAACTTCAAGGTGGTAAAACTAATTCCACTTTGTTTCAGGCTGCATCACACCCTGTCGTTGATTATTTTCCTATAACAGCAAACCCCGAGTGTTGTCTTCTTGACTTAACTACATGTTCTTCTGTTTATTATCTGTCTTTTGTGCATTTATATGCGCTAATCAACTAACAGTGATCTGATCTTGTGTAGTTATCAGCTTATTTTCTTTAGTACATGTAAACACAGTGTCACTGACTAATTATAGCAGAAAAAAAGGTTACGCAAGTAATAGAGTCAGTGAACCAATGAGAAGCCTGGTAATCAGTCCAGTGAGTGCATCTTCCAGACATATTTTGCACTTCTGTACTTTGTGTGTGTATGCTACTGTGGAGTCTCTTTCATTATTGGAAAGCATTCTATGTATTTTATATATTTCAAGTGAACTTGCTTGATGCCTTTTAAAATCCATGCATAGCTTGCGTAGTGTGTGCGCAGGAAACAGGGAAAGAGCTACGCAAAAGCCCCTCTGGGAGCTGCTGCAGTTTTACACAGCACCGTTTCAGCTCCCCGATAAAAGCCGGAGAGCAGCGAGCGCCACCGCAGCATGAATGAGATCATTAAGAAGTCGTCTGAGACGCGGGGGTGGGTCTGTCTGGTGCGTGGCCAGGCCGTGTTAATCAGAGGCTGGATAGCGCTGGGATGCTGAAAGCTGGCTCCTGCTCGAGCGTGGTCTGGAGCCGATGAGGCCCAGCCCTCTGTGTTTGGGCACAATGCATGCAAACCACGGCAGGAAAAAACAGGGCAATTACAGGGGAAGCGGTGCAATTCGGGGGGCTTTTGTGAGATTAGGGTGAGTAGAAAGCTATCATTTACAGTGCTCTGGTCACTAATTAGGCGCAGTGGTGGGAACGGTGTTGACTGTAATCTAACACACTGAGGTAGGTCTGTGGTGCATCCACAACACTGAGACGACTCGGATTACCCGTATCGTTCTGCAGAAGTGCAGCCGTGGTTGTGTTTCTGAAAATCGGACTGACTATCTAATCATGGACGTGTGGCGAGGACGAAGAAGACTTACGGTACAGAACAAAGCCTCCAGAGCACTTAGTGTCTTTATATATCAGTTAGTTAAATGCGTGTCACATTTCTATCAGTGTGCGTGCATGTGTTAATCGTGTCATGTGACCTACCAGGTCAGAGTTATCCGCGGAGAAGTGGCTGTCGCAGTCGGCTCCTTCAAAGTAGACGGTCCAGGTTCCGGGAGCGCGAGGATGAGGGGTCAGACGGCAGAAACCTGGAAAGGCAAGTCAGCACACACCCTCAATACACATCCAAATCCTGGAGATCCTTCTCTCTCTCTCTCTCTCTCACACACACACACACACACACACAGTCACGTTGCTCCCTCGCTTATCTCTGTTTGTTTTTGATCTGAGACAAACGGTCCTTTCTGCGAGACCTTAACCAACCACATTCCACTGGTCACACATCAGCGTTAAATAAACAAGTTCAACCCCGTTCCCCTGTCACTGTGTACTGACCGCGACTGGCTCCCAGAATGTTCAGAAAGCAGAAATCATTCCCCATCTTACCTCTCTGACACAGCGGCTCCAGGAACTCTTGGAAGCCGTTGGGAATGTTGCGGACCACGTCGCAGGAGTAGCCGTCCTCCGGCAGCAGGAAGGGAAGCTGTAGGTCAGGATCCTCCTCCAGCTGAACCTCCCGGCCGTCGCTGCGAGCCAGCTCATCCGCCGTGTTCTCCGCCACGGCCACCACGTGATCGATCAGCTCCTGCAGGCAACAGCATGATAAAGTTTCCACTTAATGAGGAACCTTTGGAGAACCCTTTGCCATTTAAACTGAAAAACTGGAGCGAGAAACCAGGAGAACTGAGCTATAGCTCATTTCTAAACTACCCCAAGTATTAAAGCACAAGTTTATATTATTAACATAATCTAATTATTCTAGGATTAGTAATATAAAGCAAATATGTGTTTGTTTATCTTCAGTAAATGCTTTATCCTAGTCAGAGTTGCGGAGGATTTCGGGAACCTGACCTATCCTGAGAACAATGGGTGTGGTGTGAGGTTTGAACACACCCAGGATTGGAGAACAGTTTATCTCAAGACATCACACACCAAATTTCTGGCATGTTCCCATAATAATATAGTAAAAAACAAAAGTCCAGAGACAGACAGACAGACAGACAGAGAGAGAGAGAGAGAGAGAGAGAGAGAGAGAGAGAGAGTCGCTGATTACCGTTAAGCAGGTGAATTAAAACTGATTTTATCTGCTCTATTCACACAGGACTAAAATTACACAAGGAACCTGTAATTATTTGCAATTTTGTGAATGTGCAGTGTTCCTAATACGGGAAGCAGAAGAAATCCCGGCTCAAATTTAGCTCCTGTGAATGGAAATGGCCTGCGGGGATTACTTCAGTCGTGAGAGTGGTTTTTTAACAGCACAATGGTGCTACGTCTTCAGTGAATAGAGCGCTCTATATGGCTCATAAGTACGAGCGAGACGACAGGAGAGTCACTCACAGGGGGGATGTAGGGCTCGTCCGGCGCACAGTGGTAGTTACTCATGAGTGCGTTGAGCTGCAGAGAGTTGAGCTTGAAGCACGTGTTGTTGATGTTCTGGACGTCTTGCATGGCGTACTTGTCCATGGTGAGGAGAGTCGTTGCCTGGGAATATAAGATATAACGAGATAAGGGATAAGAGATAACAGATAATGAGTGCCAGAACAGCATGGCATTATTGTGATTTTAGCCTGTGAACATGATGACAAATTTTACTATCATCAGTTAAGTACCATCATAGACACATATATTAGAGACCATCATTGTCTCTGATGGTTTTTTTTTTTTTTTTTTTATAAATTAAAAACAAGTAAAGCCTCCACCGCTAACAATAGGCCTTGAGTTCCTAAAAACATGCACGTGTAAATGGCATCTCTGTATGAAAAACAGGAAGTAAGCTTTTGAAGAAAAACCATTTCAGACTTTTGATCTTGCTGTGACCTTGATCCTCTTTGGATCAATCCCTAAATCGAATCAGTTCATCTGCTGGTTACAAAGATAAAGATTCCATATAAATCCTACAAAACATTCAACCACTTGTTCTTGAGATATCATGCTATTGAGAATCTTGGTGAGAAGAAAGCCATATGAAACATTTTGTGTTGGAGACTCAGCAAAAAAGTTTTTCTGGTTTGATGAGACCAAGCTTGAACTTTTTGGCCTTGGTACAAAGGGCTACACTTGGTGGAAGCCCAACACTGCTCATCACCCTGACAACACCATCCCCACACTGAAGCATGGTGGTGGGAGCATTATATTGTGGGGATGCTTTTCATCATCCGGAGGGCCTGGAAAACTGGTCAGGATTGTCTACATGAGCTCCCAGATTCTCCAGATGCTCAATTTTGGCTAGTGACACTGTGATTGACAGGGGAGAGAGGATAAAATCCCTCCCACCCAGAGAGCAGGGCCAATTTTGCTCTCTTGGACTGCTGGCCACGGATAGCTGTGGAATCGCCGGGATTGAAACTCGCGATCTTCGGACGAAAGGGTGAACGCTTTTCTGTTGGGCCAAATCCCTTTATTTGTTGCCAGATATAATTTATAATTACACGGTCTTGATGTACAGTAATTCCTCTCAGCACCAACCATACTGCTTTAAGTGCAAGTCTGTGGTCTGGAGATATTTTAATCAGCATAAATATGTTAATAATAGACATTATGGCTCAGTTAAAACCTTAATCCTTGAACCTGAAAACTGTTGTATACCAATGATTGTTAGCAATTTTGTCAAGAAAAATAGGCAAAAAATACCAGGATCCAGATGTGGATCATAAAACTTGATTGCCCACAAAAAACTTCCAAAAATGATCAACGCAGCTCTTGAGGGTGGGCACTTACTTTCATGAGGTGTTGCTGGAGTGCTAATATGTATATCTCCAGTTAGAGTGTGTGTGTGTGTGTGTACCTGCACTATGCGGCTGAGGTGGCAGTCTGCGGCGAGCTCCAGGCCCTGTTTCTCAGCCCAGGCCTCGATGTGGCTGAGTTGCTGGCGCAGGATGGCGCCCCAGTAGTGTGAGCACAGCCCAGAGTCTGATTCAGTCACCAGCTTGTTGAACAGCCACATGTTGATGAAGTGGAAGAGCTGAGAGAACAGCTGGATGGTGAGGGCCGCGTTCACACGGCAACGCCGCAGCAGCGACATGGCGCCTGTCAGTGTGTGCAGCACGTCCTCTGTGGGACAAGAAACAAGGAGACACCGTCACAACACGACTGTTTTATATCTTATAGTGGAAGATATAAGGATATCTGGAAGGATTGTGAACAGGCCGATGAGTGGACACACACACACAAACACACACACACACACACACACAGAGGGCCATAATGAGAGAAGCAACACAATCCCAGTTGTAATAGTTTAAAACCAAAAAAAAAAAAAAAATCTAAAAAAATCTAAATCTGAAAAATAAAATTAAATCTGAAATGAAAATCTAACAAATTATAAGTAAAAAAATATTAAAAAAAATAAATAAATCATCTGAAAAATCTGTATCAGAAAAATAAAAATAACTGAAAAAAAAATCCCACAAATGTGAAAGATACTAAATTTGTCCTGCCAATTATTCTTATACTTAAATTACTAAACAGATTATCCGCCTCTTTTGTCTGGGCAGAAATTTAATTCATTTTTGCTTCAACTGCTTTGCTGTATTCTAATTGGCTCAAAGAGAATTTTTATTTTCTTTGCTCCATCAACTGGATTATTAACACATTATTAAGCGTAACATGAATGCACTTGTAATAAAAGTGACTTTAATTTAAAGCAGAATAAATTCCAGGCCTCATGCAACCTGTTGAGAGGTTAAACATTAGCTGAGTGTGTGTGTGTGTGTGTGTGTCTCACCGATCTTGGGTCTCTGTGGGTTTTGTTCTTCAGGATCGTCGACGAACGCCGGCATGTAGTTATTCAGATCCGACTGCAGACAGTGAACCAGGTACCTGAAGTTTAAATTTAAAAAAAAAAATGCAGGTTTGTGAACATGAGCATCAACCAGAATAAAAAAAAAATTCACACTTTAAAATATGTAGCTGCAAATTTAAATGCTAGGTATCGCAAACTGGCAATGATGCATCATGATAAACAGATGAAAATCATGTATTTTTAATGTCACATGGCAATTTTGTGGCGATAGGAGACTGAGCAAACTTTAGTGGGGTGGGCAACAAAGTGGGCGGGGTGAGTGATGCAACAGCTTTATGCAAATAAGACGCAAACTGAGAGATTGTGATGCAGTACTAATCACTCCTAACTGCAGTCTGTGAGCGTAACACACCTGGAGGAAAGCGCTATCTGCCCTCTTCCTCATACCTGAACTCACAGATACCCATGACTGACTAGCGTTGCTGTGATTGACAGGAGAGAGAGAATATGCCCCTCCCACTTAGAGAGTAAGGCCAATTTTGCTCTTTTTTGGTTGTTGTTCTAAAAATTGTTTCTTTATTGGACCGATTAAAAGTAGCCAAGTTCCCATGAATTACTCCTAGACGCCTTGATCCAGCTCTTGATAAGAGCGAAGGAGCAATGCTATATGGATTAAAAAG
This sequence comes from Pangasianodon gigas, assembly GCA_022758105.1. NCBI lineage: Eukaryota > Metazoa > Chordata > Actinopteri > Siluriformes > Pangasiidae > Pangasianodon > Pangasianodon gigas. The sequence goes on along the minus strand of CM040472.1, from coordinate 16,553,985 downwards.
AAAAACAAAGCAATTCAAGAATAAAAAAAAGAACTCCTGTTCACTGGTTTATATAAAGAGTGTTAGTGAGGAGCGTCTGGATCGTATTTAGCGCTCAGCACCCCTCTGTCCTGCAATTTTACAAATCATTTTCTAATTATCTAACCGCACTCAGCACTGACAAGTCGCTCAGCTCACAGATGGTCTGCATTAGCCAACGTACTACTCTTTCACACTTCTTCAAGGTAGTGAAGGTGACGTGTGTGTGTGTGTGTGTGTGTTCTCTTAAAAGTAAAAAATAAGCTATTAGAGGGAATCCGACACTAATCTGCAGTGTGTCTAGACGTGTGCTGTCAGAACAAATTTTTCTTTCAATTACTATTAGAACAGCCATAATATTTACATACTGCAAGGCCAAAACCGTGACATTTAGGATTCCATCTACTGCTTTTACTCAGCTAAAGTAACTGCACTAAAACTTAGGCTTAAGTGCTAAATAACTCCTGCTTATTATAAGAAAATGGCTCAGAAGAAATACATGAAATAATCTTTGTGAAATAACACATTATTGCTTTACATTTTATTTTACATTTATTAGTTTGTCCTGGGAATATGTACAATTTCACCTTTTATATTCTATATACATATCTATCTATATCTATCTATCTATCTATATATGTGTGTGTATATATATATATATATATATATATATATATATATATATATATATATATATATATATACACACACACACACACACACACACACAGAAAGAGAGAGTGTGAAGCTTTGGAGTCTTCAGCATCAGTTCTTTCTAACAGCCAGCAAGTTTTCTGCCATTTCAGAACAGAGGATGTTCCACTATATTAAATGTAACCATAAATGGATAAAAAGTATGACATGCCATTCTTTAAAAAAGAAACACAAAACATGATTTTTGACAAATTGGTGTGGTATAAGAGGAATAAAACACTTCTGAACTTGATGTTATTAGAAAATAATCAACTTTGGGGTGTTAACAGTAACTCTGCTTCATCGCACCACCCCATCGTTGATTATTTTCCTATAACAGCATGTCACAAAGTGTATTATTCCTTACATAGTGCAATACATAGATTCTAAAGTGCCGTTATGTTATAGCCTAAATCCATCCACCTGTGCACTGGAGTGTGACTGATAGATAGATAGATAGATAGATAGATAGATAGATAGACAGACAGACAAACAGATAGATACATACACAGATGATAACTATATACAGACAGACAGATAAATAATCAGATAAATAGATGGACAGAAAAACAGACACACAGAACAATCGATAGATAGATAGATAGATAGATAGATAGATAGATGGCCATGGCCATGGTAGGTTCATGTTCACTCTACCTATGGCCATGGTATAAAAGCATAGAATAATTTAAGTTCATTTGGTATTAAATCTGAAGTCATTAGAACTAAAATACCTTTTTAAAGGAATTTGATAGTGCTAGAGGAAAGCTGTGTGTTTTTCTGTGAAACTCACTTGAAGGCCATCTGGACGAGGTGTGCGAGGACGTCCTGGGCGTCCAGCGTGATGCGGCTCAGGTCTTTGTCCTGCTTGATGAAGTTGAGCAGCTCCGAGGCGTTGGCCATCCAGAAGGCCAGAGCACCAGCGATGTTTTTCTGCTTCTGTAAGAGAGATGGAGTGTTATCCACAGCTCGGGAACAAACTCACGAGGGCCAGGAGAGGGGTTCTCACAGCCACAAGAAGCAGCAGTCCCAGGACAGACTTGAGCCCCTGTCTGACCCACCCTTGCTCCCCCACAACCAGACACCGCGGGCCGAGTGGAGCACAGATCTGTGACTAACTCAGTAGAACGTTCCCACTGTGGCCACTGTGCACCATCAGGCATCAGTACAGCAGGAAATGATTTAGTTTTAGTCTTTTCCCACTGCACAAAGTACCAGAACTTTTGGCTCCAGAAGGCTTTATCTGCTTTTCCTTTAGTCATGTATCTGGTATCAAAGGCTCCACGTGGATGTTTCCAGTAAATAATGGTACTTGGATAGCACTCACAGGAGAAAGAGGAAAAAAAAAAAAAAGAAAAAAAATATACTAGAGTGCCACCTACTGTAGAAGGTCCATAACATTAACAGTTAACATTATGAACTTCAAAGCAATTTGCTGCTGTGTTTTAAGTTTCTTCGAGCAAAAAGTGTAGCAGCAAAAAAGATTTGTGTTTTATTTATCAATCTTTTAATACAATTAAATGTGTCAATGTTTTCTTAGGTCAAACGAACAAAGAATTTCCACTAGATTTACAAAATTTTCGCTGATTTTCTTCATACTCGTGCATGTATGTTGATAAATACCAATTACCCGTAAATTACAGAGCGTGTTCATGGTGTAGCTGATTTACATTAAGCCACGCCCTCAAAATTACAAGCTCACAGAGAGCTGAAAACAATGACTAAACTGTGAAAGAGCACCTCCAAAGAGTGGCATATGCTAAATCTTCCAGTAACGCAGCTCAGCCACTGCAGTGCGTCAGCTATCATAGGCACACACAGTAACTGTTCCTCCTTTTAGACGGTGCCATTACTTTAGTCCTAATTAAATTTGTTTTATTTTATGGATTTTTTATGTATTGCTTTTATTGAAGTCATTAATATGAAATGACTGAATTTCATGAAATTAAATTCATTAAATGAAAAAATAAAAGATTTAACTTGACAGCGTAATCCATATGGAAAATCGTAGAAACTCACGACAATTGTACGATTTGAAGCTGATTAAATCAATGTCCATGTTATTGAGTCTCCTTACACGTAAACTTAGGATACGAACATTTTCCTGAACTCACCGGATTTCCATGAATACCACATTTCCTGTGTAAATGCTCCTGCGAATGTTTTACGAATAATAATAAATTTGTTCGTATCCAGCGACAGAAATGAGACCCAATGATTTTACAGCGTAAATACAAGACACTTTCGTGTTTTTCAATCACACAGAATGTGATTTTTTTTGGATATTTTCATTAAGCTGATAACTTCCTTAAAATATTATTTTCATTTTGTCATAGTTACAATCAGCGTAGATTTTTCTAGCTAGACATTTTTCTAGCTGATATAAGCTAGTTAACCAACACTGAACACTTCTTCCATGTTGAACTTCAACAGCATCATTGCACCACGACGACGCAGTAGCTTTAACTGTTGTCACGGTAACTGCTGTTTCTAAAGTTGGTGGAAAGTTGACCTAGAACCTCAGGTACTGGTTCCTGTGCAGTGGAAAAAACATCCTGAGAGAGACTGAGGCACTTAACAGAGCAGTGTCTGGTTGCTGTGGAGTTAAATGTCCCCAGTACACAGCGAGGGATACACACGGCCCAGACACACACACACTTGCTGACCTGGAACCTTGTGTATACCACATACACACGCTCGCATACACACACACACGCGCGCGCACACACACACGTTTACGGCGACGGCTGCCCCCCCCTCCCTTTCTGGTTTCAGCCATAGAATGCATTCAGAAGAACAAGAACATTAACCACAGACAACAAAATAATAAATTATTAAAAGAAAAAAAAAAAAACAGAACAAAGCAACAGAACACGGGCTTGTCTCGCATCCACACTGAAGTGCAGGAAGCAGAAGGTAACATGGAGATGCCAGAATTAAAATGCTGCCACAGTCAGAGATCGGAGTTTTACTTGGAGTTTTAGTATCACATGGTCCAGGTTGGAGCTGAATGAAGGGTTACGCTTGGGTTTAATATTATTATTGTGTTTCTGTTTTTTAGTGTCCAGCTGCTGGAGGAGGGATTATTGGCAAAGTTTCTGTTATGGGAGGGGCAAAGGCATGTAAGACTAAGCCAAGCTAACTGAGGAGGAGGGGAGATGAGGAGAGAGAGAGAGAGAGAGAGAGAGAGAGACAGAGAGAGAAAGAGAGAGAGACAGACAGAGAGATAGACAGCTCTCCCTGGCAGTACAGTCTCCTACCTGGTCACCTTCAGGAATCTCCTGCAGAGAGAGGAGGAGTGGGAAGAGGGGGAACAAACAACCGACAGGACAGAGAGAGAGACTGTCAACAACGGCTATGGCATGGACAGAGATATCACAGGCATGTAAACACACACGCGCACACACACACACACACACACACACACACACACACACACACACACAACAATGTACACAGTCCCTTCCTGACCTGACATTATACACAGGTGAAGTGCTGCATGTCATGTTTTTTTTAATCTTTTCACTCTTACACTACAACCCTTGAGTGAAATTCATAAAGATTTCTTTTTAAAAGGAAAGCTGTAATTAAAAACATCATCAGGACAGTAACCTGTTTTTGTGTTTGTGCTAGCAAGCAACATAGCCTGATACCATCAATAGTCACATTTACAGTCCATTTTCTCTCAATTTCATTCTAATTACACCACTGCATTATTGAATTCATCACGATTCTGATTGGTCAGAAGGTGTTGATTCATTTCCTGTAATCGCACAACTCGTATCAGCTACAAGGCAAATCGTAGGTTTATATTAATGTGCTCGTTCTTATAAGTTATCGTTTCTATAGTAACAACTGAGGGGACTGTATGATGAACACTTTACGTAAGTGACAAACTTAATTTACAGATTTAAACCATTTTTATTGTTGTCATTTGTCAACAATTCTGTAAGGAGATGTTTATTTAAAATTTATGGATGGAGTCTCCAGAATCAGTGGTTTGTAACAGTCAGAGATACAGCTATAACTTTAAGCTACTTAGTTTACAAATTAAGCTACCCAGTTTAAGAATTAAGCTACCGAGTTTCCGAATTAAGATACCGAGTTAACGAATTAAGCTACCGAGTTTCCGAATTAAGATACCGAGTTAACGAATTAAGCTACCCAGTTTAAGAATTAAGCTACCCAGTTTAAGAATTAAGCTACCGAGTTTCCGAATTAAGATACCGAGTTAACGAATTAAGCTACCGAGTTTCCGAATTAAGATACCGAGTTAACGAATTAAGCTACCCAGTTTAAGAATTAAGCTACTGAGTTTACGAATTAAGATACCGAGTTTACGAATTAAGCTACCCAGTTTAAGAATTAAGCTACTGAGTTTCCGAATTAAGCTACCCAGTTTAAGAATTAAGCTACCCAGTTTAAGAATTAAGCTACCCAGTTTAAGAATTAAGCTACTGAGTTTACGAATTAAGCTACTGAGTTTACGCTACTGAGCTTAAGACTTATGTGTAGCAGTTAATGCTAAATGTAAACACAGTCTACGTTTATTCTTATGGAGTCTTTTGTAGCTAGACTAAATTACTGAATGTTTAAACTTGGCATCCATTATTATCCATATTATCAATATTTCCCAGTTGCCAAGTAACAGAGCTTTCGGCTTTCTCCATATAAACAGTGAATGTTTTGCCAAAAAAGCACAAATTCTATTCATTAGCACAACATTAGAAAAGCTAGACAGGCCACACTTACTGGACAGGCCACGCCCACAGGACTCAACCTGGATGGACAGCAGTGACTTGTTGCTTGCTAGCATGAACGCGGGATTAGCTTTTACGTCGAGCAATCAGTCTGAGACTTTAGTGTGAGGCTTAAAACGTGGATTTCTATATTGTAGAAAATTAAAAAATGTCTTTTTATTAGGATTAAAGGTTTTTAATCCATATTTTGGCCAGACGTACGAGACCTCACTGATGCCACAAGTTATGCGCCTGGTGTGAGTGTGTATTCACTCACTACACGCTCTGGCACAGGACCAGCTCAGACATATAAGATCTTGTGTACTATTTTAACTATCTTTATTTTTATCCTTTTACTTTTGCCACACAGCAGGTCAGGCAACCTACGACTCTGGCGGCTAAACGGCAGAGTAAATAAATCCGCAGCGGCTGTTTCATTCATCTGGCGCGTGATCACAGGCTGTGTGAGTCACCGCCCCTGAACAGTGTAAAGTTAAAACAGACGGGAAGGGAAAACACGCAGACGAACACGAACACACAAACAAACATTGAGCAGCACTATCACGTACATAAGGGCCATGATTTGAGCTGTGATGTAGGCCATGCCTTCAACGCTACACCTACAGGAGCCGCTACAACAACTACAGCAATCTACACATCAAAATCAGCAGGGTCTAGTCACGCTACAAGGCTAATGCTGCTAACTGATGCTAGGAACTACCAGTTTAGCATCATCACACTCTGTCAGTGTGTCAGTTTATGACAGGGAGGCGTGGCCTAAGGTTTAAAGGAAGTACTGCATGTACAAAGTGAATCGTGTTATTCTTGAGTGTGTGATGAGTGTGTGATAATGCTAAACTGGCTTGTTAGCTACATTAGCCATGATTACATTTGAGGTAGTGTGTCAGGTTTGTTATTTTTTGATCGAGGAAACTGGATTGTAGTGAGGCTGGGAACTCACCTGGATCACTCCTTCCATCATGCTCACCATCTTGTTGACGATGGCGATGACTTTGTGCGTCCGCTCTGACGCGCTCATGTCGGGTCTGTAGTGGCTGGACAGCACGTAGCGGCAGGTCATGTACAGCACGTAGGTGGGGGACAGCTTAAAGTGCACGGTGGAGCTGTTGGTGTAGTTGATGATGGCCGACAGGAAAGCATCTTCAGCTGAGGGGGAAAAGAAAAAAACCCAGAGAGCACGATTTAATCATTGGGATATTAAATGGAGATGCTCCTTAAAAACTAAACAGCAGCATTAAGGTCACTTTCACACCTATTAATCCGTTTGATGAATCCGAATCAAAGTTAAAATCATTTGATTGTTTTTATTTGTTTGCTATTTGGCTTGGTTTGGTTTCACACTGCACATAAAATAAATGACTCAAAAGGCAAAAAAAAAAAAAAAAATTGCTGGCTGAGGTGCGTGTAGAAGTGTGGGCTGGAAACGTCCTCACAGTACTCTGGTCAAAGTCAAAAATACAGCGACCATTAAAGATAAAAAGAAATAAGCCGAACACAGAGAGCACAGAGTCGCTGCTAAACAAATGATTCATTACATAAATAACTAGTTTAAAACATTTGTGCAGTCAATCTAGCATTTATTTTCTCTTTATGTTCATCTGTCCAAATCTCCAGAACATTCCATTTCTACAGTGCTACAGCTCTGTCTTTTGGCTCAGTTTAGCAGCTCACATCTACAAAAAAATGCGAATCAAATACTGCATATTTGATTCACTTCCTGTATTCGAGTCGATTCAGAATCGAATCACTTTCTCACTGCAATCGAGTTCACTTGGAAGCAGACTGAGGCGGGGAACACACTCCGTTCAACACGTTGCAACACTGCGTGTGTGAAAGCACCTTAAAGCTCTTATCACACGACAGCACATAGCGTTGTTGTTCATGCACTTCAAAGAACATCTTAAACCGAATAAGGACGGAGACTGAGATGGGTGATAACATTGTCCTGATGTTCCTGTGCCTCAGCAGGGGTCATAGACGCAGGACTGCACGCACAACTCTCCGGTGAAAATCAAACACACTCACACCACTAACACACCACCAGTACGCAGTCAGTGAGAGGCCTCGTGGAGAACGACCTAAAAAATACACAATAATAAACAGTAAAGCAAATCAACACCAATGAGTTATTATATGAGCGGGAGCTCATCAGTACTGCCATCTTGTGGTGAGTCAGGGAAGTGGTGCGATGAAATAATCAGCCTCTCTCCAGTGCATGCAATCGAACTGAATGGTGTTAATAAAGTAACACAACTTTAGTGTGTTGTCCGGCTTCCTCACTGCTTCTCTTAACTCTTTTTACTCTCACAACTTCGGTTCCTACTTGTGTTTAGTTCAAATTCAACACTGTTTGGTGTGCAACACAGCGATATATAAACTATACAGCAGGCATGTAGGTAAGGAAGTGGCTTATTGCTTTTATACCGCAGCATGGTTAAGTTTATATTACTACGCTCGTTCTAATACGTTATCGTTTCTATAGTAACAGCTCATTCACAAAGATTTGTACTTGCGGACGGGCCACGCAATCTACGACTGATAGTAAACAAATACAAAAGGTGGTTTTGTTAGGAGACGTTTATAGGCATGTCAGCGATTTCTAATGATAGTCACAGTGCTTTGAAATGTTTTCCAGCATGGGAAAGTCTTCAGTACAGAAGAGTTTACACTTTCTGGTTTCCCGGTAAAATGACAAGCTGCGTTTTTTCGTCTCATTAGCTTTAAGAAAGAGAAACAGACAGGCTGGCGAGGGAATGGCTGTTGAACAGGAACTAACTTGTCTCGCTGAAGTTCCACAACATTAAATCTAACTACAAACTGTTAAAACATGCAAAAAGTTGTTCATTAATAAATAAGAAATTGTAATCGTTAGCAAATTGGTGTGATATAAATGGCGTAACACTTATAACTTAATAACTTCAGTCCATCATGCGTCATTACTTTCTTTTAAAAAGGCGATAAAAACTATGAATAAATTCGTTGTTCAAAAACTATTTTAATTAACATTAATAAAAGAATTCATCCATCCCACGATGTAGTCTGTTAACGGTAAGCTTTGGTTGCTAAGCAACATAATGGAGATTAGGGTATTCTATGGACAGAACAAGGCATAATGTTTTATTGGTTTAAAACCTGGTGCATTAATTAATACACAACTCGATTATTGCGGATTACAGGTGTGTGTATATCAAGGATTTTACAACGGCTTCGAAAGAGGCGAGTCAATCAGATTTTACAAAGAAACTATCTGTGTAATAAATATATTTTGCCTATTATCTATGTTTTATCATCAGAACGTTCATAACGCCTTATGACAGGCCACACATTAGGCCATGAATTTACATCATCAGTGTTTTGCGCTTCACTCACTGCTACTGTTCACTCACTGTATGAATGACAAGCTAGCCCAGTTCACAGGTTTCTAAACCCAGCACGTATCTAAATCTCAAACAGGTTTTGGTTTTGGTCTTCTTTAGGAGAAGGCGGGAGAAAAACGCGTCTTTGCTACGTTACATATGCGGTGTCATCTTACCGGTTGTGCTTTGAAAAGGTTAGTGTAAACTAGATTAGAGTTGAATCTGAGTGAACTTTGAGTGCAGTGACAAAGCATCATGTCCAGGCGGTGCGCTCCACCCAGAGTAGCGCTGCCTGTAGGCAAAGCGTCACCGCTCTCTCTGTAGAGAAACAATGGCTTCACTGGAATAAAGAGGTTTTGTCACTGATCTTCTGTAAATGGCCTTAGGGATGAGTCCAAATTTTCAAATATTCTACATTTTTAAGAAAACCTGAATAGTAAATTGGGCAGTAAGTACTCGGAAACACGTCTCTGGACCCGTGTTCTGATCTGATGGAGACTACAGTGCTGTTTCTGTAAAATGTAGTCATACTTTGCATGGACATTTGCATCATTAAACCAAGATCTACCTCTGGATCATTCCCTTCATGTCAAAATGGAAAACAGCTGACTGACACACAATCACGCAGTCATGACCTGCTACAACTAAACAGCACGTACATTTAAAATGAGCCGGAGTGTAAAACGTTTATGAAGGATGAAGACGGGGAAACAGGAGCTCTGCTTATTCACGCTGCCTCTCAGTGAATGGAGCTTTCACGGATGCAGATAATTACACTCATTATACACACAGCTTCCTGTTTATTAGCTCCTCATACACGCAATCATCAAGTTTACCACAATATACGTCACTCTGTAGGTGCACAGTTACTGAATGTAGGGCATCTGTGGCGCTGTACAAAGTATTGGCCCCCCTCTACTCTGTACTGCAAAGGAAAGGGAGCACCACTGCAGCACTGAGCAGATGAATCTGGATGGTGGTTTATTTTCAGCGTGCATGTGGCACTAATGTGTGTGTATCAGTGTTGTTAATGTTTTAAACACCATCTTACTACACTTACTGATTTACAAAAAACCAAACAATTTTTTTTTTTATTTTATAATTTAACTACGTTTTATTATTTGCTTTATTATTTATTTATTTGTTTGTTTATTTTAACATTATATATATATATATATATATATATATATATATATATATATATATATATATATATATATATATATATATATATATATATATATATACATATATATATATACATATATACATACACACACACACACACACACACATTTTATATATATGTGGGTGTATATATATATATATATATATATATATATATATATATATATGTATATACACACATACATACAGTATGTCTATATATATACACATACATATAATTTTTTAGATATCATTTTATTTATTTTATATTATTGTCACGGTCACTGCTATCATTTATTATATTTTTTGACTACATTTTCTGTCTGTCTCTGTTTTTACTTCACACTGTAAAGCACTTTGCTGCATTTTCAATGTATGAAAAAGCTAAATAATTGATGTGGTTTAAGACTTTTTATTACTACCATTATTATTATTATTAGTATTAGTATTAGTATTATTACAGTACACACTTACATTTGTTGGTCACCCTGTAGGTGCACAATTAGAGACTAACCCCACCCACCCCCACGCCGGGAACACACACTCCAAGATGTCAGTGTCAGCGCTGTAGAATAAACACTATCTAATACCAGCTCAGTGGCAATGCTATAGAATAAACACTGTCTAACTAATACCAGCTCAGTGGCAATGCTATAGAATAAACACTATCTAATACCAGCTCAGTGGCAGTGCTATAGAATAAACACTATCTAACTAATACCAGCTCAGTGGCAGTGCTATAGCGAGATCTTTATTCGATGTATGACAGGAGGCGACTCGGAGTGTCACTAAGAGATTTAATAGTGTGTACTCCCTCTAGCCTAATAAACATCCATTAATGAAGTGTATCTTTTTTATCAGGAAGCAGTGGGACCACAAGCCAACTGCTAATTTAATACAGATAACAATCTTAAGAGGCTTTTCAGGAGTTTTAATATTTAATCATGATGTTAGGCTGGAAAACTGTACCATGCCTCTTTACTGGGGTGGAACCCTCAATCGTACATCTTTTGCATCTTTAATACACATCTGTCACCTGGAAATGTGGATATAGTGTTGCTTTATAAAGATTTAAACTCCTGTGATTCATTTTTAGAGTACTGCTTATTGTTTTTAGAGTAAATTAGTCATGTATTGATCATGTATTGATCTGTGAATTGATTTTTCCTTTGCTGCGCTCTAAAAATGGATTCAGTTGTTGATTTTTGGCTGAAAGCCTGACTGCACGAGGCTGTGAAATGGGTCGAGTGGAAAAGCTCTTTCATGTCTAGTCCACTAGCACGACAACAGAACATTCAACACAACACATGTCTAACATCGTATCATAAAACGACCTGGAAAGACAAACAGTACAAAAAAGAAAACAGCACGTGGAATTAGTTCATGTGTGTAGATGAGAGAGGGATTGCGTGTGTGTGTGTGTGTGTGTAGGGGGTACTTACAGTTGTCCCTGAACTCGATGCTGGCTGGCAGCGTGAGCTCGGGGCTGTCATGAGGCCTGTAAGGAGAAAACAGACGTTCAGTGAACCAGCTCACGTACTCCACATTCACTCCACTGTCCACAGACACACTGCGCTCCAGCCCTGCTGCTCCTCTCCAGCCATACAGCATGGTGCCGTGTGTGTGTGTGTGTGTGTGTGTGTGTGTGTGTGTGTGTGGGCGCAGCAATACTGTATTATAGATGAGAGAACCGGACAAGAGGATTCAGGTATCCACGGTGTTGATGACAAAGGAATGGATCAGGTTTTATACACACTTCATTCCTAAACTAACTTCACAACTAACGCACACTTCCTCTCTATGCTGAGTCTATACACAACACACTTCCTCTCTACACGACACACTTCCTCTCTACACTGAGTCTATACACAGCACACTTCCTCTCTACATGGAGTCTATACACGACACACTTCCTCTCTACACGACACACTTCCTCTCTACGCTGAGTCTGTACACGACACACTTCCTCTCTACACTGAGTCTATACACAACACACTTCCTCTCTACACTGAGTCTATACACAACACACTTCCTCTCTACACT
>CM040472.1:16539629-16540823 GCA_022758105.1 Pangasianodon gigas | reverse complement strand
CACACTTCCTCTCTACACTGAGTCTATACACAACACACTTCCTCTCTACACTGAGTCTATACACAACACACTTCCTCTCTACACTGAGTCTATACACAGCACACTTCCTCTCTACACTGAGTCTATACACAGCACACTTCCTCTCTACACTGAGTCGAGTGTGTCAGGAAGTCGTGCACGGACACTCGCATAGGGTAAAGTCTACATTCTTGCATGTAACGTGAGCATGTCCACTCGAGGCCGATGTCGCATGAACCAAACCACAGTTTTCAGAAACTTGCACGATCCAATTATAAACCAAGTCACTTCTCACTGAAAGAATTCCTGATGCGTTTTCACTCGTCTGTATTCAGCAGGATCAAGACGCTCATGTATCAAAGCCCATCAATTAAACCAGTGCTGAAATGCACTATTCTTTCATTCATGAAAAGACGATGCTTTAGATTTGATTTTATTGTGTTGCTGTGGGTTACATCACCTACACCGTGTCTTTACTGGGAGGCGTTATAAACACATATACTCTTTATTCTTTATATTCACACACACCACAAGATCACGAGTGTAGCTTTCTGTAAATAAATTCATTATAAAATAACGAGATCATATCGGCCTGTGTGAAACACACATAAAAAATATCTGTCCATGTGAGAGCTTTTTCTCACAGAGGAAACATTTTAGTAAAGATAACAGGTCTGTAAAGGGAGATTTATACAAAGTGTTTTTCATCTGATTCCGTCGCTAACTGTTTAGGATTTTTAACATTTTGAGAAAGCAGTTGGAGAGCACGAGTATGAGACACTGAGTACTGGAGGTGAGAAGGGAAAATTTTTATTGTTTAGACTTTATTGTTGTAAAGTTTTATTGTTTACACGAGATGTATTTGGAACAGTGTTACTCTGAAACCCTTGATAAAACACGTGCACGAAGGAACACAACGTTTCCGTGCACACACACACACACCTCTAGCACCTCTCAACCAATCAGCATTCGTAGATACACAACACATGATGCATGGTTTGCTTGTAGAGGACTGCGCACTACAATGTAAGCATTTCCGCATGCTACACTTACCCATAAACCCCCACTCTGCGTCGTGACACAAATATGCATTAATGCAGAAGTATAAACGAGGTATTACATCCTGCACCAATTCTATACACACTTTCTTCGTATACAAACTTGTTTCCTGTCCTG
>CM040472.1:16527129-16534629 GCA_022758105.1 Pangasianodon gigas | reverse complement strand
CATACACTGAGACCAGTTCGTCCAGGACTTTATACATAACTACACTCAACTGTGTGTGTGTGTGTGTGTGTGTCCTGCCTCCAGCAAACACACTGCAGTGACACACAGCCACACCCGCTCTGATCAGATTATAGACTTTCCCTGCGCCTCAAGCCTCTCATAACCTCCTCTTTTTTTCCTCCCTCTCTCTCTCTCTCTCTCTCTCTCTCTCTCTCTCTCTCTCTCTCTCTCTCTCTCTCTCCCCCCGTGTGTGTCCCGCCCCGTCCCGTCCCGTCCTTCTGTCCCTCACACACCCTCGCTCTCTTGCCTCTCTCACACACATTTGTGTGAAGTGCTGGTTGCCATGGCAGTAGAGTCTCCAGCGATACGCACGCCACTGATGGCAATGCAAACACTGCACACTGGCACAAACAATCAACGTCAAACCCGTGTCTCTCTCTCTCTCTCTCTCTCTCTCACACACACACACACACACACACACATACACACACACACACAGCTGATGATAACAGAACTATTTACTCTTTGCGTGGGCGAGGTGATGTACTCAGGTTCAAGTAAAAAAAAGATCTAAAAATTACTTTTTAAGACTTGCTTAAATTTAAATCACTCAGTCTTTTAAAAAAAAAAATCTTGAATTTGAAGTTTTGTAAATTGTCATGGAAACTGCAGAGAAATAAACTACACACATATTTAAAAAAAAAAAAATTAATAAAACCACATAATCAAGAGGCGCGGCACCAAAGATCAGTCTGAAGAACAGGGCTAGAGAAATAAAACACCCTGCTGCAGAAATAAAACATCAGCTGGAGGAAAAGAATCAACGTTACCACCCTGAGGTTTATATTTCCATTTCAGAGTTATGACAGTGTTTTATTCGAGAGTCGACTGCTCAGACATTTCTCCTGTTAATCAGCTTCAGCTTTTCCTCCTGTTGTTGATTCGCTGTGCTGATGTTGTAACTCTTTAGCAACATCATATCTTTCTATACAAAAATAATAATATTAACCATAGTGTTTTTTTTTAAATCTGTTTAATGTTAAGTTACACTGACGTCCCTGCGAACGAGCTGTTGCTATAGAAACGAAAACATAACTTACAGCTGCACTATTGTCATACTATTCATCAACACTTTCTGACCAATCAGAGTTCAGTATTGTGCTGTAAACCCTATTTAAAGAAAAAAAAACATAGCAATTACTTCCTATTTCAATTTTTTTCTTCATTTTGTTTGTAGCATGGATTTAAGAGAAATACAGCCGCTCACTGCTCCTGTCAGTGAGTGTGTGTACTGTTTTATCAGATTATAGCACAAAATACATACATTTCAGCTTAAAAAAAACAAAAACAAACACACACCCTTTTCCATCACCATTTTTCAAACTTTATCTTACTCACAAACACCTTGTTGTAGCTTTGCTCAACCACAGTGCAAACTGTATTTTATAATTTTATATGTTATATAAACATATATTTATATTTACTGAGCTTTAGTTTAGTTTCATTTATATTTACTGAACTTTAGCTATAATTATATATACATTTTGCTTTTTTAAATTTAAATATTATATTTACATATTTATATATTTCTATATGGTCATTACTACAAGGCTGTTCTGTACAGAAGTATATCAGGTATCATTACTGCAATATTAGTGTTGCTCATTTCATTAGCTTTAGTAAAAGAAATAAAAATGGTCATGGAAGAGGAGCTGCGTGCACACACACACACACACACACAAACACACACACACACCAATTTTTTCCTTCCCAAGTCTATTAAAGGCGCAACACATCTGTTCCTCTAGCAAATGTTTCACACCTACTCTTTTCCTCTCTCTCTCTTTCTCTCTCTCTCTGTGTTTTTTTCTCCTGCAGACGTACAGAAATAGTTCGCTCTGTGAACTGAAGCCTGCCGTTTAAACGGCGAGTGCGCCGGAGACTAATTTGATTACAGACTACGCTTGGCAGCATCACAACGCTCCTTTTCGATCAGCTAGAGGAAACAGTTCAGCTTTCTGAAGCCGAGAGAAAAGTTCTGATTTGAGAATCGCTGTCTGTTTTAGATAAAAATATTTTTGATTTTGAAGCTTTTACGACTCATCATATTTCCAGTTTAAGTGATTAAATAGCATAACGCTCTAAAACAAATGAACCATTTAGAGCTTTACGTATTAACAGAACTGGGTCTTTTTCATTATTATTATTAATTTTTGTTGATGTTTTAATTCAGTAATGATTATAGATTGTATCGTGTCATACCAATGCATGTTTAAATTCTCAAATCTGATTGGTCAGAAGGTGTGCATTATTAGAATAAGAGATAGATTCAATGAAAGAGAAAGAGAGAGAGAGAGATTAAATGCGAAAAATAAAGAGAGAGAAAGAGTGATTGAAAGAGAGAATAAGAGAGAGAGTATGAGAGAAAGACTGAATGAGAGATAGACTGAGAGAGAGAGATTGAATGAGAAAGAGAAAGGAGGAGAGATTGAAGGAGAGAGAGAGACTGAGAGAGAGAGAGAGAGAGAGAGAGAGAGAGAGAGAGAGAGAGAGACAGATGTTGGTCAGTGTTTATGGCAGCTGTTACGTAAGAGAGAACAGGAACTAACTTGCCTCCCGGACGTTAAACATCATTATATGTCTTGTGTGATTTCTCGTACTAGCGCTGATGTATCGTCTTCCAGCT
The DNA here is from genome assembly GCA_022758105.1 of Pangasianodon gigas. Lineage (NCBI taxonomy): Eukaryota > Metazoa > Chordata > Actinopteri > Siluriformes > Pangasiidae > Pangasianodon > Pangasianodon gigas. The sequence goes on along the minus strand of CM040472.1, from coordinate 16,531,943 downwards.
TTCTGATCTCGTCCTCATTGTAATAAAACAGTGTAACGTGATGTTCAGTAAAAGTAGATGAGCACTGAGGTGTTGTTCATGCTGTAGATATCCACTCACCCTGACTTGTGTCTGCCCTTCACCATGCCCCCCGGGTCTCTCTTGGCCAGGGCGTGGTCGTAACTGGGGTCCACGAACTTGAAGACGTGTGCGGCGCCGAACTGCAGCGTCATTCCACTGCGCAGCACCGTGGTGTCCGAGATCCTCTGTCCGTCCACGAAGGTCTCGGCGTCCAGAGTGACGGGAGTGACCGTGACCAGACCATCAGCGTGCCTCAGGTTACAGTGGTGAGGCAGGATACCCGGCCCAAACAGCTGTCACAGGGAGAAACAACACACACTCTTAATCCAGGCTCTTGTTATAAAGTGACGACAAAATCAGTCAGTGTGTTAAAAAAGATGAACGAGACGGACGGAGATATTTTAAATTTATACAGGGCATTTCATATGCTCCACTCAGCCCAAACACAATCACGTCTCGTCATTTATCCCTGAAAACTTCCTGTCATTATGATACACGCATCCTTTATAAACCTTATAAATCACACTGATGACTGAAAACACACTGTGTACTTAAAAAAAACTTTTCCCTGCAAATATTTTCTTTCACGTTCACAATGATCTTTTTCTAGATATCCTGCAATCATGAAATTTTACACAAGACAGAGCGCGTGCACACACACACACACACACACGTGGCGTGTTGGTTTAATCTGCTCACCTGGATGTTGCCGTCTTCACTCCGGTCTGAGCCGACCTCAGTCACGCTGTGCTGTAACCGGTACAGTTTAGGCTTATCCCTGGAGTCTGAACCATCTACACACACCCCCACACACACACACGCACACACACAGTGAGAAACACACAGTCTACACTATGATGTAAATATATCACACGCATCCAGATACAGAAAATTAAAAATGCCTCTGTTCACAACCACCACAACACACGCAGAAAATTTTTATAGACACCAGCAACACAAAAACTGTCTCCTCTGTACAGCTCCGTCTGATCCAAAACGCCCTGAGAACAAACTTCTACACGCATCTGACGCTTTTACATCCAAAAATCTGACTCAACACTTCTCCTACAGCTGATTTTGCAGTAAAGGACATGAATCATATGTGATCATATGAACCTAAAATGGCGTAAGAGCACATGTACATGTGTACACTGATTAGAAAACGCCACAATCTGTGAATATACATGAGTCTGAAAACACCTCCATGCCCTCCTGCTGTTTCTGATATCATTAACATAAGCTAACTTAGCTAGCCGGCTAGCTAACTGCGAGTAAACTAGCCTGCTCTTGTTATAAATAGATACGAGATTTCAGTCTCGATTTTCAGTGGTAGACAAACAGGTAGCTCAGGTGACTGAGACAAGCAGATTTAGCCACCGAGCTATTAGATTTTAACTTGTACGTAACCTCGAGTAGTTAAGAAAATTAACGCCTGCTCCCTATTGAATTTCACAAAACAAAACTTTTCATTTGGAATGCAGGCTGTTTAAATGTAGGACGTTTCACAGCTCAGAGACAACTTTTTGTTTTGTTTTGATTTTTTTAGTGAAAAAACATGATGTGCTACACAATCGTACATTCTTTCATTTCCGTTAAATTCACGTAACTATCTAACTAGCTTACCATATATTATTACTTTACTTTAGCTACCACTTTTTAGCTGAGTAAATTAGGTTTCTGGTTAACCAAAACATCGGAATGAGCAACACACTCGAGAATGAATTCGTAATTTGTGCAGCCGCAATTTGCACGATAAAATATCAAAAGTTATTAATAGTAGTAATAATAGTAATAATATTATTACTACTATTAATACTAATACTATTATTACTATTAATAACAATAATAATAGCAATAATAGTTATTATAATAGTTTTGTCATGTCATTATGTTCATCAATAACTTTAGCTAAGCTATCTAGCTAGCTAGTCCCTAGCTACGAGATCATCCTCTTCTCAACTGTGATTGGCTCAAAAGTGTCCAGCTTTATTTACTGACATCACAAACTAAGCTCCATATTTTTGGTCCAATCACAGCTGAGATAAAGATGACCACATACCTGGGAGGTTCTAGTAGCTTAGAATTATATAACATAATATAATAATACATAATATTTTAATCGGAAATGAAATGAAAATGACGACGCAAATCACTTGTGGAAAAGTCACAAATTTATTAGCTAGCTATCTACCATGCTAATTCCAAGCCATGAAAAATTTCCAGATGGCTTACTTAGCCGTGTCCCAATGAGCTTTATACGGAAGCACTGAGAAACCGTCTATTTTAAAGTAGAAGAAATTTTATATTTTTACGCTGTGTGGACAAATCAGAATGCAAGAAGGAGTTTAATGTTTATCGATTCAAAAAACACATTTTTGAGTTCAGAGGTCGATTAACATTTGTAACAGGAAAACTGCTAACTAAAATAATAATCTAAAAAAACCCTTCTCGTTGTGCAGGAACAAACACTTGCGTACATAAGAAACCTTTTCACTACAAAATGTTTAACTACACACGCAGATATTTTACAGCGCTCTACAGCGCAACGTTTTTTAAACCCTGGGGTTTATTCTGGTCATGTAGAGAGCGACAGGTGAGGGAGGAAATGTTAGTGAGACGGATGCAGAGGGGCGGAGCAGCAGGTGAAAAGAGGTGTGTTACCTTCGTGTTGCCGATAAGCGTAGTAGGCATAGTGATTCCCTCGCCCTAGGAGAGGACACATGCACAGGAGCCAGAAGCACAGAGGAGCCAAAGTGACCAAACAAACACAAAGAGAGAGAGAGAGAGAGAGAGAGAGAGAGATGTAGCAGGAGAAAGAAGATTATTAGCTTGATTATTAGCACACACAGCTAACCCTCCATCACCCGTTTCATTGTTTAGAGCGTGGACATTGGTTATACACAGATACACGTCTGCACACAGTGTTAGTGAACTACAGGAACTGCAGCAGGAAGAGGGTCAGTGTGCAAGCAGCAGATGTGGTTAAAAAAAAATAAATCTGGCACTGAGGAATGGTGTCACTTGTCTAACCAGAGACCTGAAAATATCTCGTATCAGATACGTCAATAAATCTGAGTAAACACGTCATTTATAACACAACTTAATTTCCACGCATATATGTGGATATATGTAAAGAATAAAACACTTCGGGGGCTACTGTTATAGGAAAATAATCAACGAAAGGATGGTGCGATTTGTTGATTATTTTCCCAGAACAGCACGTCCTGATGCGTTTCATTTCTCTTACACCACAGCAATACGAATAGCATTCTATCAGACATATCGTGCACTATGTAGGGTGTACAACACAGTTAGGTTAAACCCTACGTAGTGAGCATGTATAGTGAATAGAAACCTATTTGGAATTCTGCCTGGTGTGTGGAAAGACTGGAAAAACATTACGGACCAATAAACAAACTTAAATCTGAAATATTGAGGTTTATGATTAAAATATGATGTGACAGATTTGAATGCTGAATCTTTTAAATGATTAAAATCTGAATCGAATTTTTTAAAGGAATTTGGCACTGCTAGTACAGACGTGTTTTACTGAGCCGTGAATGTCAGTGATGAAAGCAGTGCTACTAACGCTAACTCACTGCTACCCTTTTGTGCGTGCGCGTGTGTGTGTGTGTGTGTGTGTGCAGCACACCTGGACTCAGCTCGACCAGGTAGGGCAATTTCTCGGGAGGTAGCGCTCCATGCAGCGACCCCATCCTGTCGCCCGGCTTGAGACCTTTCTTAGGCATGAAGTCAGGAGGACGTTTCTTCAGCTGGAACACTAACGCCTCTGTAACAACATGACGACAGTTTACTTCATTCGTCTGCTGTGAGACATCACATGCTAAAAACAACTGTGTTAATTATTTTCCTATAACAGCATGACTCTGTATAAACACTTATACTGGGATATGTTGGAAGCGTGTCAGACCTTTATCACTGGTCCAGTCTCTGAAGATCTGTAAAGGGCACTCCGAGTCCTCCAGTATGGTCTCTTTTACAGGTTTATCGTCACAGTGGACCACCTGAGGAACACAACACATCAAATTAATCACCATAACAAGCATGCCGTATTTCCAGGCATGTCAAGGCAGATTATATTTGTCTTTGTCCTCAGATATGAAGGCTACATGTCCATGTGGTGCAATACAAATGTAAACCATGGAGGCAATATAGCACCATGTGACACTAGGGCCTTTCGCACCGCTTTAGTTCCAGAACTAAATTTACAGTACTAAAGTACTGGGCGATTTTGCGCAAACTATTTCCCAGTACCGTTTAAAGGGTTGCTTTCGCACTGACAATGGGCACTAGGAAGTGACGTAAGCCGGTCGACAGCGACGTCATTTGTGCTCGGCGTTCAACAACGGAAACAAAGAAGAACAACGTAAACAACCGGAGGATGGAGGACGCTGTGATCGGAGCTGTGTTTTTGTTGTGTCTCGCGGGTTTCACAATAATGGACATGGAATGTCGACGTATACGTAAAGCGATTGAAAGAACGGTATGTTTACACGGCGTTTTAAATCATGGCGGGTGAGGGCGTTTTCGTACACGTTTGGCCAATCAACGTCTACTTACGTCACGGATAGTACCAGTTGTGCTGGTTAGACCCTGCTCCGGAGTAGGAGCTAATTTGGTTCTCGAAAAAGGCAGTCCGGTACTAAAATCACACCCAGTTCCGGAGGTGCGAAAACGCCAAAAAGTGGGTAGTTCCACAATTAGTTCAGGTACTATGAAAAGGTTCCCGCGGT
>CM040472.1:16513294-16527029 GCA_022758105.1 Pangasianodon gigas | reverse complement strand
AACGTCTACTTACGTCACGGATAGTACCAGTTGTGCTGGTTAGACCCTGCTCCGGAGTAGGAGCTAATTTGGTTCTCGAAAAAGGCAGTCCGGTACTAAAATCACACCCAGTTCCGGAGGTGCGAAAACGCCAAAAAGTGGGTAGTTCCACAATTAGTTCAGGTACTATGAAAAGGTTCCCGCGGTGCGAAAGGCCCTACTGTGTCCACAACTAGTTCTGTGTCTCAAATCGCATACTTGTGTACTATTTTGGATCATTATTTACTAATAACACCAACCGGTTTTCCTATTATAGCCTTCATACCTACCAAAAGTCTGTTTTGTGTAGTAGTCTTCTAGATTTTCTAGATTAGTAATAATTTTTAAATATTAGGTCAGAGATTTCGATTTGAGACGCAGATCATGACAACAATCACGACGACGACAGACAGTTTAAAGAGCCCGTCAGTGTGTTTAACATCGCTGTATATGAAATCAGTAAATAATTCACAGTTTGACATGGAAACCTGACAGACAGGGATGCCTTGAGTCTGACGTGCCATCTAGTGGATGTCGCTTTTAATCCTCCAGGTGTACATGAAGTACGTAGGCGAGTGTATGAACAACGCCACTCTCAAAGTCATGTATATAAACCGGCCTTTACTCTGGTCACGTTGTCTAGTGAGGGGAAGAGCAGATTCTACACCATCTTACCACCCAGTTCACCTCATAAACAAAGGTGATTGATTTCTCCAGTTGTGGAAGCTTTATTAACCTTTCAAAGACTGATATCGCCATTGCCGTGAAAGTCTGTGTCTTGCTTAATGATTTAGGAATTATTTGGCGAAGAGACTTACTTTAAGATGAGTAAGTCAACTCATAGCTTCACAGGTGTGCAGTAAATAATAGTTTTTGTCCTTACTTTGTTTGGATTATAAACCTGCAATTTTCTTATGGTTTTATTTATTTGCTGTTTGATTTTCTATTTTTCTTTTTTTAATTTGTTCCTATTTTCTCTATAATTTATTCTTTTCCCACCCACCAGTCAGATCTCCCCTATCACATGACAGCTACCAGCCGGGGAGGGTGAAGGCTAACACCTGCGTCCTCTGAGACACATGAAGCCAGCCAACCATATCACTCGGAGCAAAGTGCTATCCTCCCTCTTCCGGATACATGAGCTCATAGAGAGCCAGGATTGGTTAGCGTCACTGTGATTGACAGAGGAGACAGAGTATGCCATTCTCACACTCTGAGACCATGGCCAATTTTGCGCTCTTGGACTCCTGGGCATGGATGGCTGTGGCAACATTGGGATTCAAACTCATGACCCTCTGACGCTTCTGTTGTGCCAATTACACATTTTTCTTATTTAATCCCTACGCCAATCGTAAGTCTTGTCATTCAGCAACAGGATTGTGAGCATCATCACCCTATCTGTGCTGAAGTACACAAAAGGCCACATATCCACTTGATGTGGAGATGATAAATCTAGTTTATGAAAATCTGGCAAAAATTTGCAGAGACCTGTGAAGGTTAATGAAGTATGTGTGTAATTAAAAGGTAAGCAGAAAGGCAGAAGTGGGTGTGGACGGGGTAGAAGATTGAGGCATGGAGGCTGAGAGTACCCCCCTGAGAGGCTCTTAAAGTGACTGAACGCATGCTGAGACGGCTGAGAGGTGCTTCAGGTAACGCTTGTGATGTCTGTCACATGAGGACAGCAGAGGAGATATCAGCATTACCACAGCTCTCTCCATTCAGACCAGATTTACCACTAAAATAACAAGAACTATTATTAAGGGTTATAAAAAAATCTTCTTTAGCTACACCAGGAAGAAGAAAGATGGAGTGAGAACAAAAAGCAAGTGCAATATTTCTCTCCACACATGCTGGGCTGCCATCGCAGAGCCAAACAGCAATTAATCAGAGGCAAAGAGCTCCTCTTAACATTAGACTCTGGCTTTAGTCCAGCACACACCCCGTTCAGACGTGCTGAGATAGTGAGGATTTGTCCAGGGAGAAGCTGGAAGCATTTCATCAGCTCAATAAGCAAGCTGAAGCCCTGGCCAACTTACTACATGCACACAAAACAGGCAGGAGAGCTTTTAAAATTAATTACTAATCATATTTTACATGCTCACTTGTAAAATCTGAGAAACACACGCCTCCCTTACAGCTCCAAGTCAAAAGTCGAGTTTTTTTTTTTAATTGCTGATTCCTCTTAGATGAGTAATTTCGATTATTTGGACTGGTGCTTGTGTCACACAGCACAGAAACGGCGCATATTTCCATTTACAACAGATGCTTTTTGATTTCCTCAGCTAATGCTGGTGATTAAATGCATAGTTTTGAATATGATTCTACACTGTATGAAACTCCCACTCGTGTCTACATGTCACAGACGTGAGCTAGTTTACTAACAGTTAGCTAGCTAAATAAGCTAATGTTGGTGGATATTAGATATTAGTGATGTTTACAATTAGCATATTATGCATATTTATAAAGTTTGTAATTTAATAAGTGGAAGCTGTAGAGATATTCCAAGGCCATTTTAATCATTTCCTTGACAACTTTTTACAGTTTAAAATCAGTACCAACGTGCTTCACACTACCTTCATGGAAAAAATTCACCCTGAATAACTTGCATATTAATCTTATAATTAATATAATAATAATCAACATGAAATCTTCAACGGCGTCCATTTTTGTTTTGGTTTCATTTTTATTTTAATTGACTTTTTTCAGTTTACAGTTGTTTCATTGACGTTAGTCTATTTTCACTTGGTTTCCTACATTACCCACGATGCCGCTCGACTACATGCTGATAGTGGTGCATTTATTCATCTCTACTGAAAGAGAGTGAGGCAGCGGTGCTTTAGACCTTTAATCTGTCCAGCTCTCTCACCTCCTCATCTGTACACTCTGCTCAAACAGATCAGCTTAAGAAGATTCAACTTTCACGCTAATACCACCGTTAACGCAATTGCGCCAACTAGACAAATTGAGTCTCTGCTGTAACTCGGCATCACAAAGGTGCACTGCATTCTGGGACAGTGAGTCCAGTGTTTGCATCAGCTTAATGGTGAGTGACACCAGAATCTCTTGTTTTTTTGTTTTTAGGAGCTAACAGCAAAACCTGACTATTATACCTTATGTTTGAGATTGTTGAAACCTTTTTTCTTCTAATAAATGCCACTGTAACTGAGCTAGCAATAGGCTTTTCACAGAAATAACAAAACTACAACACAAAGCAACAAATCAGCACCAGAGTAGGCTTTTGTGTACATAGTGTGTGTACTGTACCCGAGCGATGCAGTACTCTCTGGGGTTCTCCTTCTCCAGGCCATACTTCTCCAGAGCCTCGGCCACAGCGAAGTCGGCCGTGTCAGTGGTGGAGAGCAGGATGGTCTTATAGGGGATGTTGGGCTTCAGACTGTCTGCGTAGATCCTCAGCGTCCCCCCTGAGACAAGCGGAAACAGAGAAAATAATCAGCATCAGTTTTTGTCACCCTCGTGTGGAGGAACAGTGTCCTTTGTTTTCACTGACGTTACTGAAAACTAGAAAATTGCCCAGAATGCAAAGCGTTTGTAACTACCTGAACAATTTTTTTTCCCTAGCTGAATAACTAATGGTGTAATTTTAGCCAGAAATAGAGCTCCAAAGTCAGCTAAAATGCCTGAATTCCACGTCTTCTTTCTCGTAGATGGTGGACTGCAGAGGCATGAAGCTGGTGACTTTTGAAAGCTACTGAATGGCTCTTTTTAACGGTTACAGTGTGGGGTGTGTTGGTCGCTGCGATCCAGAGGTACTGGGATTCCGGTCATGGTTAGCAAGACCACGACTAGCATGTTCTCTCTATATATATTTTATCTCTTTGCTCGAGGTTCTGAATTGTAATCACTTTCAGGAACCTTGAAGAATATTTTAACTTGTTTTGTCCACATGATTGATTGGAACATTTATCTATCTATCTATCTATACATACATACATACATACATACATACATACACATACACACACACACACACACACACGCCACAGAGAAGGCATATTTACTACACAATGTGGAGGTCTTCTCACGGATATGCAGCATTTGTGTTGTGAAAATGGCGGACATTTTGTGACGTCACATGAAAACTAAAAGGAAGTATAAAGTATCTCAACCATTCAGACCTATAGACAACGAACAAAAGTACTGAGACTCTTTTGAGAAAAAAAGAAGTACCGCTGTTCCAGCATTAAAGGTTCAAGTTGCACATCCAGTAAACAGAGATTAGGTTAAGAAATGTTGGAAAATTCCTATAAAATCACAGATGGGAATTTTTTGGAAAAATAATAAATAAATAAATGACAAGGGTCATGGTAATCCACCCAATTACATAAGATCCAATCTGCTAGAAAATACGTTTTGCGTCAAACTATTTCCTGGAAGCTCATTTGTGGTGCCTTTCAGCCTTGGGCAGCCATTTCCAACCCACACAGAACAAAATGTCCGCCAAGGAGATGCCAGTGTCTGGCTGTACCCGAGGGCACTGACCAAAACGCAAACCGAACCTATCATTATGGAATCACGAGCTGTGGCGTCATTAGAGCTCTTTTATTTATTTATTTATTTATTTTAAATATTCATAGGTCTGAGATGCACAAACTGCATGGCCTATATAAGATGACCCAGTATGACTGACAGCATGTTGCTCTGAATCTGTGTGTGTGTGTGTGTGTGTGTGTGTGTGTTAACCTGAGTCAGGCCGTCCGTCTCCGCTGCGGAACTCCTGCATCCTCTTCTCCAGCTTCTGCTGTCTCCTCCTCTTCATCACCACCTCGGGGTTGGAGATGGTGCGGGTGAAGCTGGTCTCGGGCATGTCCTTGTACACCTCTGCTGCCAGTCTCGAGTTCTCTCTAATCATTAAACGACAGAACAAGATGCAGCTCCAAATAAACATGAATATAAATCTACTGTCGGAACTACTGTCAGAGCTGTTGTTATAGAAAATTCACCATCTTCCGAAGAACAAAACATAACGAAATGCTTTTTTTTTTTTTTTTACAGATTCTCACCCGTCCTCTCTGTTCAGTGCGTGCTCGTCTCCGTCAGGAATCCGGGCGCAGGCCTCTTTATCTCTCTTCTTCTCTTTCTTTTTCTCTTTCTTGGACAGTGTCCTTTTGAAGTTCTGGATCACGCCTTCTTTCTCTTTCTCAGGCCCGTTGCTTTGGATTTTCTAAGAGAGAGAGCGAGAGAGAGAGGAGAAGTGAGTTAAAGATTTGATGACTGAAGCATGGTCAGAAACAAAAATTTGCGAAAGTTGTCATTATATCTGGGCTGTTTGACAATTTTGACTTGTCAGGACTCGCAGTTTGGCTTAGACATGATCAGACTGCAGGTTAAAGGGGTCCACGTCGTCCTAAGCTCTGCTACTGAAAAAATAGACATACAACTATACAACTAGGACCCACGAGTAAAGAAAATGACTGTTCTGCTCACGTCATCAATCAGCGTTATACAGAACATCCTTCAAACCTGAGCTTGAGATAATAAGCATACGTTTTCTCTTTATTAGCGTGTTTAATTACTACTTTCATATTTGTAGGCATCCTGTGCATTTTGCATCATCCTATGACGTCATCCTATAGGTGGACTTTAGACGAGCATCGAAGCAGCACTCAAACTCGTTGATTTTAATCCGAAATCTATCACACTGCCAGAACTTTGCTGTCAGCCATCATTGGACCAAAACATTTCACAAATATAGTTATATTTAATGTTTGCAAAATAAGTTAGTTACTGTATAAGTTGCGATAAACAGTCATCCCCTCATCAGCCTCTCTTTTTTCCCCTCATCATGTTACAGAGAAATTGTGAAGCGTAAACTCTTCTGTCCTGAATATGTCTGTTTATGTGGAGTGTCCATTATACGTGTCCTAGTTCAAGTCGTTACTATAGAAACAATAACATATTCATATAAACCTGTGATTTGTAGCTGCTGTTACAGAAAATTAATCAATGCTTTCTAATCGCTCACCTTTGGGATGATGTCGTTTTCGTTCTTGAGGACGAAGCGTCCTTCTCTGTCGTCTTTGTTCCAGTTGAGCTGCACCACCAGGGGCTTCTCGTCCAGGTCCAGCTTCCGTTCTTCTGCCAGAGAGGACGAGTTCACGGGTCATATCTTTCTTTCTTTTTTGTCATATTCTTAGTCTGATGTATGTCCTAGTTGGTTCTAGTCTATGGATTTTTTTGGGGGGGAAGTCAGAATATAAAGATTTTTTATTTTTTTTTTACTTGACTCTGGATGTTGTATCCGCTAATATTAAATGTTCATCAACGTCACTAGCTAGCAAAACATGAAAAACGGTAAATACAGGAAGTAGATCATTAAAAACAGCAGAGTGCACTCGCTGAAGTCTGGTTTTCAGAAGAGTTTCCTGTTACAAGCTGTCAGCTACAACCAGATAGCTAGTACGTGCTCCCCTATTTTTAATCATTAAAATCTACAAAAATCAGCTGAATCAAGACAGATACAAATGAACTTATTTGTCAGTTGTAAATCCAGTTAGTTCGGGGAGATATGAGCAGACTCACTAACGTGAACCTCGACTGATTGACTTCAAATCGTACAACTGGAGAAGACCAACTGCAGTTTTATATACAGAGTACACTTAATGTATTTATTTATTTATTTCAATTGCACAACAGTGTAATGAAGATTTTGAGAAACTCAGTCGCTTCATATTTACAACTCAAAAGAAAGCGATCCAAAAGAAATCCCTATATTAACACAAAAACTGTTCAACTGGTCAAGACAAAGGTAATGGCACCCTGTAAAAGGAGGGAAAAGTTAGTGGGAAGTCTAAACACAGAATTACACCATTTTCAAGCTATAACATGGGAAAAATATGGATGTCTCCATGAAAGAGTGTGTTTTGTTAGCAATAAGCTAGTTAGCTAACTTAGTGATCATGAGTTTATGGTGTATTTGCGTTCTCAAAACAGCGAACTAAGCTCGGGGTTGACGAGACCTTCATAAATTACTGAGTAAGAATTCATTACTTCATAAACATTAATGTGAAATATACTTCACTTTCGCCACACGTCCGTGCACACACTCAGCCGTTACGTGAGCAGCACTGCTCACTTACTCGCTTGCACGTGTTGCGTAAATCTGGAGGATTAAGAACAGCACCCACTAGAGGGCACATCAGAGCCAGACATCTCTGTCCATCTGGTTTCCAAGTTGAACTGTAATGATTAGCAATTTTATGCACAACAATGTTAAACAGACTGACGAGCTCCGTTTCTTTTTAAAACTTTCTGACGTCAGAGTGACTGCTGTCATGATCTGTGTCTCAAATTAAAAACCCTCTCTTAACCCCTCCTTTAGCCTCTTAAACCCACCTTTAGTAAAAAAAATATATATATATATATATACACATTATATATATATATATATATATATATATATATATATATATATATATATATATATATATATGTATTAATCTAGTATATCCAGATGACTAGTACTCATAACGGACCTTTCAGTAGGTTTAAGAGGCTTTTAAAATTCAAACACTGACTGTAATAGGAAAACTGTTAATAATCGATAACAGTCTAGAGCAGTACATAATTATGCGATGTGAGACGTGACGTTATTTTGTGTAGTGAGTAGCAGACACAGTGTCACATGGGGCTATAATGCCTGCACTGTTTACGTTGGTACTGCACTTCATGGACGCATCGTGTTCATTTCTGAGGACTTGCACAAGCGACATGCCAAACAAATGCAGGATTTGAGCAGCGGCCATCTTGTGTACAAGTAATTAACAACAAGTATAAATCAACCTTTAGTGTTTGTCTACGGTAGCAGTCTAGGGCTGAGCTGCATTACAGCAAGATTTAGTGTACACTGCATTTAGGAAGCACTCTTTCACTGTCACCATTTTATCATTTTCAGCTTTGACTTGTATGGAGTTTTGTGGGCGTGGCTAAATGTAAATCAGCTGTGCCAGGTAATGTGAGTGGTATATTACGTGTGATTGGCATTTATAAACATAAATATGTGAGTTCGAAGAAAATCTGTGAAACTTTTTTAAGATGCTGGGAATTTTTAGTTCAGTTTGGCCTACAAAACTTTTACACACAAATTTACTAAAGAATTTCGGAGCACACTCAGTTTTGCAGCTGATCCAGCTGTGCTGTGGCGCTACTCACCACCACTGACGTGGACCTCGTACAGCGAGTATTTGGGCGAGGAGAGCATCCTCATGTCGGGCCGGAATTTCTCGGCCAGTGTCTCGATCACGTCCTGCGTGGTGGCTGTGCTGGACACACGGATGCACTTGGTGGCAAAGTTCCCAGCCACTCTGTCCTGGAAATAAAACCGCATCACGCCGTGGAACTCCAACTCCTGCAGAGAGGAAGATGAGCACAAATCAGTCCAGCTGTTTTCACATCAGGTTCTTAAACACTGTTCTTGCTGATTGTATGTTCTATTAAATGCTAATTATTTTGATTTCCATTTACGTGTAATCTGCAGTCTGTCCTGAGTTTGTCTTTGTGTGCATACTGTGTATTTATTTATAGGTCTCGTACTCTGATATGATATGGATTAATTTGATTAGCAAAAGTGCCTCTGAAACATAAAACAGGAAGTTAATGTGACAGTGAGAGTTATCCGACACCTAGCCTGAGGTCAGGAACTGACAGTTTTCATACACAATGTTGCTGACTTCATTTCTACCGATCTCTGATGGACCAGGGATCAGTTTTCAAAGCAAAACCTCCAAATATGACCGAGCGAGAGTATGTTTCTGTATCCTCCCATCCATCAGTGTGTTAATGGTGCTGCCAACCCTAATCACATGACCTGATATCCTGAAGCTTTTCTCTGTCTCTTTTTCCGGGTCGTGAGGAGGCGAGAGTGGCCTGAGGAGATCTGCTTTTTGTCTCCACACAGCAGCATGAGAGCACCTTTTGTCTTACTACAATAGCCAAGAAGGGATTTTTTTTTCTTTCTCAGTGCACCGGAGCGTAATTTTAGATATTAACTGGTGGACACAATCACAAGCACAACCACAACACTTTGTCAAAGCAGTCTTTCTAGCAGCATCCCGATCCATGGCTGCTCAGATATCCTAAAGCTTTTGTCTGATTCAAACCGGTGGCCTCGAGGCTACGGCTGGCTGTCTGGACCAAATCTGTGGAGTCAGCTCTACATTACACCTGCCTTCTGCTACTTCATTTATTTAAATACAACAGGGTTTTATTTAAGGCTCGACCTGAAATCCCTTGGTGAAAGATTTTAATGGAAAATTCCTGTGATTTTTTTTTCCCACCTTAAACGTCATCTACAGTCTCTACAGGGGGTTGGAACACACACAACCCCTTCACTGTTTATTTTCCTATAACAACACAACCCGAAGTGTTTTAGTCCTTACTTTCAGACACATTTTAGGTTTTAATTTTCCGTTAAAACTTGAGACTGAGCAGGTACATATATCCAGTGGGCTTGCTAATGAAGTTATGGATCCGCTTTTTTTTTTTCCCTTTGAGACTTTGTAAGGGTTCAGATGAAGGATGAGCGATATAATGAAAAATATCATATCAGAATATTCTGAGACATATGTATCATGATATGTAGGTTTCCTAACAAACTGTCAGCAAAACAATAGCTTTTCATTTAAAAATAAACCTTAACAAATGAGTTTGATGATAAATTGCTTAAAAAAAAAAAAAAAAAAAAAAAAAAAAAAAAAAAAAAAAAAAAAAAAACTTTATACAATCTGCTTTGTAATTAGAAGAGTTTGTAATTGTTATTTTAAAAAATAAATAAATAAATAAAGTTAAAATTTATGAAAAAGACATCATGATATCTCAGAAAAGTGTATTGTGGTGAGAATCAAGAATTATATAGTTATATCGCCCAGCCCTGGTTCAGATCCATAACCTGAAAGAGTGCAGACGTGTGTGTGTGTGTGTGCGTGTGTGCGCTTGTTGTGTGTTACCCCAGACACTGATCTGAAAACCTTTTCAGAAGGAATGGAGACAGTGGAGAATAAAATTTATTCCAGGAGGAATAAATAAAATGAGGACTGATGTGGGATTTGAATCATCGTCACTGATGTGTGAAATGTAAGAGTATTTTTTTTTTTTTTTAGGTGGAATTCCCCTTCCAGTTCCATCAGTGCTAAAACAATGAGGGTCAGGAGTGTGAGTGTGTGTTTCCTCTCTGCACACGGAGCTGTTTCCTGTCCGCACTGACGATGTAGTACAGCGCAGGGATACACATTCTCATCCCGACTGCACGAGATCAAGCAGTGTGACGAGGAAATCAAATCACAGGTGTGTAAACTTTATAACAGAATTAGCAGCAACACACACACACACACACACACACAATAAACACAAACATGTTCAGGAATGTGTTTGAAGTGAGACTCCTAACCTTTAGACACAACTTTTACCTTTGACCATGAATCCTCCCCATGAGGCTCTCTCCCATTAGTCATCTCTCTCTCTCTCTCTCTCTCTCTCTCTCTCACACACACACACACACACACACACACACAATCAATGTGATCCTCTGTAAATCAGTAATGGGTGGGACGCTACCTTTCATCTCTTATCCTTGCAGATTTCCACAAGTCCAAAACCCAGGAGTGAAAGCTCAGCCTCGATCCCCGCCCACACACACACACACACAGAGTCCAGGCATAGTACTACACATGCAGAAGTATTTCTATTACAGACTACAGACAATATGATACCTCACTTTCACAATATGCTTTTCTGGGCGTGGGTGCCAATACTTTTAGAACACTGACTACCTCACTGACTACTGTTGTTTAACAGTACTCTCAGAACCTGACCTGTACTTTTCACTCTCACTGAGGTTTTGTATCTTTAGAGTGTAGAGAGCCTTTTACCTGAAAACATAAATATAGTGTACCTTTAAAAACAAAATACATTTATTTTATTTTTTACATTCATAAAGTTTATATTTATAAAAAATAAAAATAAAAAAACTATAAATTTATGATACACAATATGCATGACGATATTTTTTGTTTTCAAAATGTCAGGAATTAAGGTGTTAATGTTATAAATTATAATAAATGTGTTTATTATTTAAAAAAATATTTTTCTTTTTTTATAGGCAAAAATATCAATTTTATTTTATTAAAAAAATAAAAATAAGGATTTTTTTTTTTTTTTTTTTTACAATTTTATAGATTAAGCACAAAAATTTGTGGAACACAAACTGCTTCCAGTCAGACTGCAATCATTTAACTAAATAAATAAATAAATACAAATATTGTGACGATTTATATTATGACATAAAATATTTTTTCTATTATATTACGACAGTAATTTTTAATATGTCCTCATGTGAAACAGTACGGACTGTAGTGCAGCCCCACCAGCAGGGGGCGACGACACGTCACCATACGCTTAATATAAAAGCGTCCAGATTTGAGAGTGAGCTCACTAATCATCCAGGAACGAAAATTTCACACCAACTTCATCACTTTTCACCACTAACACGTAAAAGTCCAGTCTGTTACATGACTGGCTGGTCAAAAACGCTATGCTTTTCTTCCCCACAGGTCGTGCCGAAAATCTGACGAGCGACAGGCTAATCTAATCTCCACACATGGCCTGTATAATCAGACACTCCCCTGAGACACACCGATAACACACACATGACTCCAGGACAAAAAAAAGCAACAAGCTGCCAGTGTGTGGGACAAAAGAACAAGGGCAGGACGTTGTATGGAGGAAAAACACACGGGGTCAGCACTCATCTGACCCCTAACATGATTAGCATGCTAACAGAGCAGCGCTGCAGTCGTGACTGATGAGCAAACAGCATACCGGTCCATCAGCGATCTGACTGATGGCTGTGGAATCCGGCTTTTTGTCCCGTAAATCAAAAGAAACCAAACACTCAATCAGAAACATATTGTGCTAAACATTAACACAATATCTTCGTCATCTGTAAGAGAGCTGAAGCAGGTGAAATGGATCCTTTGGCAGAAATCGGGAAAGCTCCCAAAATTCCCACTCGTAATTCCCACAAGCAACAAACTGCACATAATTCCATCCTTCTTTATTCTGAACAAAAACAAGTCTTTTCTTCTCTCCTCTCTGGTTGTTCGTGTTGGGTAGACGTGCACAACGATCCTTTGTGACAGCTTGTCAATCAAATATGCCACGCCCACTAGTCCACAGTGAAGAGTTTACATTACACATTAAGATAAAATTAAAAGTTTTTGAGATGTCTGTGACTTGATCACAAACTGCTTGTTAAATGTTTATTATTTTTACTATTTTTTTGGTATTTAAGGCACAGAAGCCTATTGATGATATTTTTGTTTTGAGAAGGCATGCAAGTGAATAAAATATGCATTCGAAATTGAATTACAACAAATTAAAACAAAATGGAATTGTTTTTAAGGGGAATAAAGGTGATTAGATGTAAATTGATTGCACAAGGACACTCAGGTGAGGTTTGTGATTTTTATTGCGTCATGCAGGATCCCAGTGTGAAGCACACGTCTGGGTCGTTTCCACACTTTTTCCGGACTCAAAAACATTGTTTTTTTGAGACTGGGAGCAGTCCAGAGATCTGATCCCTGCTCCTGATGAAAACCTCGACCGAACCGCAGCATGATCCGCATCAGGTGTGGAAGCTAACCGCACTCTGCGCCGCATGCTGAGTAACGTGATTGGTTCAGCTTGTCACGCTACTTCCTGTTTGCTCTTTCATAATGGCGGGGAAATGGTTATCACCAGACTTTCATACGGCTGGAGCGCTGTCATTAGCTCACCTTAGTGGTGTGAGCGCTTACACCTACTTCAGTGTTGGGAAATAAAACAAAATCAGCAAAAGGATGAACCTACGATTGCGTGCACAAAATGTAAACGCAAACCTGCGATTATAAGCGCCGCCCCTAGACGAGCTCAGAATAGGTCCCGAGTATGAAAATGTCTCACCCAAGAAAACCAAAACCCAGACTAGTGCACCGCTTACTCGTGTCTGGATTTATCTTTATATCTGCTCAATCCGAATAATGCATTCGTATTCCGTGTGTGGAACCACTTTCCTCCCCACATTAGCGACAATGCAGATGTATGGTTCTCTCAGACACACCCATCGGTTCCTGCTGCTAAACCTGTGACATGCACGAAGCACGAGAAACTACACGGAGCGACAGAACGGCGTCTTCTCATCGCTCTGTTCCCTCCGACACAGCAATCATCTCTCACACGACCAGTGTCTGTCAGCATGGCACACACAGAGCGACTGGTGCTAACAGTCCATCACACACACACACACACACACACAGCTCAGCATTACGTCATTCCTAACAGCACCCTCATGCAGCAGCTTTTCACAGAGACGAGGGAAAAAAAACCCACCAGCTCCAGATCTGGCTGCGACGCTGTTCAGCATTCAGCAACCATTTTATCACCGCTTTTTCAGAGAAAGAGCAGAGCTCCAGAGAAAAATGGTGTGTGTGTGTGTGTGTGTGTGTGTGTGTGTGTGTGAGACAGAGAGAGAGATGGATGACTACATCGCGCCCTGATTAGGCATTTCCGAGGTGTCCTTAATCAGATACGAGCAGAGACCGAAGAGAAGAGTTGAAACTAATTATTGCCAAGTTTATATAACGAGGAAGTGGTGAAACCGTTGCTGTAAACAGGTCTCGGACCACATAAACACAGCGCGAGAGAGAGAGAGAGAGAGAGAGAGAGA
>CM040472.1:16483477-16509091 GCA_022758105.1 Pangasianodon gigas | reverse complement strand
GAGAGAGAGAGAGAGAGAGAGAGAGAGACTGGAAGAATGGAGAGTGAGACAGAGACTGAAAGAATATAGAGACAAACAGAGAGACTGAAAGAAAAGAGTTACAGAGACAGAAAGAATAGAGAGAGACATAGAGAGAGATTGAAAGAATGGAGAGAGAGAGAGACAGAAAAAAAAGAGAGAGAGAGATGCAGAGAGAGAAAGAGAGACTGAAACTCAGACTCAGCGACTTTTGCTAAGACCACGGCTTAAGCCATTGTTTTTTTGTTTTTTTTAAAAATCATGTTCTACATAACTTCCAGGTACAAGTAATGAGTAAAAAAAAAACAATGTGCAGAAACTCGTTCCTCCTACGAAGAAGAGAAGATGTGCAAAAAAAGTGATTACTGCCCTCACCTAGTGAAACTAATCCTGTCTGAACAGGGCTAATGAGTGAGAAAACAGATACCAATTAACACCAGCGGGAATGCTATCACGCCTATCGGTGTGTACAGCCCAGTCACTGCAGTTACTCAACACTGCAACTTCACAAAATACATTTCAATGGACTTCATCTGTTAATGATTTTATTTCACAAACTTCAGTAAAAACTGATTTCATGAGCAAAACTTCACATCAATTCCAACTTACAACTCAAAATTAAAAGATCTTCGTAGTATACAGAGTCTGATATTGTTCGTTATTAACCAACTCGAACACGTTAGCAAGCAAGATATATTGAAGACGTGCCAAACTTTACGTATTTTATAACCATGTTATCACATAAAAATACATAAAAAGAGCAGTTTTCTTTCCCCCTTAATAAAAACAATAAATGAGCCTATCGTTAGCTGAATCTGGAATGATCCGACAGTCATGGCGCTGTTCTGAACTCTCTGATATTAACTGAAGCCCCGCCCACTTCCCCTCACCTTACATTAGTAATCTCTCGTCTCTTCTTGATTTTCTTCTTGAAAAGATGCGCTGATGTGACGCTCTCGCTTTCCAGCGAGATTGGAGATTGGAGAATGTTCTGAGTTCAGTAATGTGAAATTAAATCTATCAGCGTGTGTTTGACTTATCTTTGAGCTAACATTAGACAAGTATTTGGTTAATGTCAGTTATCCATATTTATTAAAAATAGCACTGAAAAAAAAACTACAAAAAGAAACAATTAGGACTAGAACGAAGCGTAAAATCTAATTTTACAAATACTTTACTGTTACTGATCAACAGAACGTGATTAAAACCTGGTCTCCTGCACTAATCAATGCAGCCATGTTTAAACTGCGCAGTCATGTAAGTGAGGGTCCAGAAAGTGTCTGGTAGCGTAAAACCCCGTGTACACGTACGAGCAGTACAGGTTCTTCCTTACTGTAGTGATCTGTGAAAGCACCATATCAAAAATGTACTTAGATGTTACACCCTTGTGGTCATGAAGACGAATTCAGATCCAAAGATCCACTTCTGAATGGCTAAACGTCTCTCTACACCAAAAAAAAGAAACTACACAGAAGTATACAGAATAAAAAACTATTCTGTAGCCAGTCTTAGCTCTGTTGTACTGCTTTCATACGAATAATGTATAGCTTAACTGTGCATATAGTTTTCCTGCATTTGACTAGACATCGTAACTTGTAATCTGTGACATCCGATTAGGAAAAAACAAATCAAGTCGGAACTCTGAGTTCAGCAAGTGACGTCAAAACAAAATGGCTGCTCCCAGCATGAACAGTAAACACAGCAGCATTTCCTAACTTTAAATGGGTTATGCTGTATCTACATATATTTACTTTAGATAAATAACCATACAGACATATCCGCTTGATAAATCTGTATCACAGTTAGCTGGAAAACTTGTTGCTCTCAAAAGACAAACAACGAGGCGTCCGTGTTTTTGTAGCTCGAATGCACAGAGGTCGTAAACAGCGTAACTCCGAGCTACGACTTCCCGCTTCCGAGTTAAGATGAACGCAGCATTTGAAGGTGTTGATTGTTTCCTGAAAACACTAAAAAAGTAAACATAATAAACATGCGGTGGATGAGTTGTACGTTGTTACTGATTTGGGAAATCATTCCTTGATCAATAATAAACACACCCTGCCTTAGTCACTACACTGCCGGGGGATTTAGTCATGTTTATTTTGTTCATCTTTTCTCCTTTTCTCATCGGTTGAGAGACGACAACGACGGTGCAACGCTGCCTCACCGATTCTGTCATTCCGTCACCCCACATGACACTACGTGTTGAGGCTGTCTGAATCATCTAGTCATTAACCATACTCATTAAAATAGCTCACATTCTTCGCTGTAATGAGTCACTCACTCATACAGGACTGAATGAAATGTGTGTAACAGGTTTGGAAGACAACTGTGCTACACAAACGTGTACGCCACGGCTCGGAGGGTAATATGCACGATGATGGAAGATTGAGTATGCAGGATGATGCGTCTCTAATAATACCGAATAATACTCCCGAATATTTCTTTGTTGGCTTCAAGAACAAATATAATCATCTTTCTCAGTACTGAAATCACTATTTTTAATAATATTCAGTCAAAATTTCCATGAGTGTGGAATATTCACACATTACTCATACATTAAAACAGATTTAAGCACGATGTTAAGACAGACTGCGAATATGTCTGAATATTAAACTCTCGACTCTAACGATAGCCTTTAGAGATGGTTCTGTCTGATAATCTCTTTCTGAGGTGATTAGATTTCTTCCCTCAGGGCTGAGTTACTGATTAAACCAGCAAATCTTATAATCTATGAAATCAGCACTTAAATCTTTCGCCCATCCGTACACAATCGTACACGCGGCACACCACCTGTTCCTCTACTCGTGTGTGTGTTTGCGCGTGTGTGTCTGAAACACACCACTGCAGCTGAAACTCAGCTTGTCCAATCAAGCAACAGCTCTGAGGTCACTTCCTGCTTACAGTCCGCGCTGTGTGAATCACGCCCTCAGCACGGTCCGAGATAAATCTGATTAGCAGCTTGTTTGTGTGCCGAGATTAGCAGCTCCTGCAGTCTGTGTGAAACACGTACGTACGAGACGTGGGGGTTAGTCACGTTATTACTGTACTGATAAACATAACCGTCCCCGGCCTCTGTGTGTGTGCGTGCGTGTGTGTGTGTGTGTGTGTGCGCGCGCGCTTAATTATCTCAGAACTGTGTATGAATTAATATCACATATACGAAGATTGTCTGATAAATTATCAAATTTTCTTTCCCTTTTCCGCAAACACTTTTATAAAGTCACAGTAAGGACAGGAAATTACTACACTGCATTTTATTTATTTATTTTTTTCATTATTGCTATTTTGGTATTTCAGTCGACTTACTTGCATTATCATGAACAAACGAACAAATAAAACAAATAAATAAATTAATACACAAAAGAGATTTAAAATAATACAAATTCTGACTAAAGTAAACAAACATAATATAAAAACACAAAACTAAAATTTAGATAAATAAATAAAATTAATAAAACTCTCCCAAAATAATGCAATAAAACAAATAAAAAAAAAAAAAAAAAAAAAAAAAAAAAAAAAAAAAAAAAAAAAAAAAAAAAAAAAAAAAAAAAAAAAAACACACACAATTTCAATAACTAAAACAAATACTAATAAAATTTTACGAATAAAATACAAAATTAAATAAATAAATAAAACAAAACAAAATATTTTGGTTAATAATTAATATTTAACATAATTCTAAATTTCTTTTAAACAAAAACATACAAAAAAATAAAAATTTAAACAATTTAAATAAATTTAAAAACAGATAAATAAATAAATTCTAGTATTATAAATATTATTATTAACCTTTTTTTACATTCATATTTAGTATTTGATAGTGATCTACGCAGCTGTTTTAGGACAAAAGCAGATTATTTAATTTTTTTTATTATTATTTATTTATTTATTTTAAACAGAGTGAGAGGAAAGGATCTTCTTCCAGTAAATGTGTGACTCAATAGCAGACATCTGGTTACTCAGTGGCCTTGAAGAGAACACCTTTATTTAAATAAATAAATAAATAAATAAAAATAAAAAAAGGAGGATATCCCTCCTCCCAAAAATCCAGTAATGGCCATGTTCTAAATGTCTAGTTCCTGACCACACACACACACACACACACACACACACACACACACACACACACACACACACACACACACACACGGAGCTTGCACAGCACTAAAAAAACATACTAAAGCTCAGAGACAAACAATACATGTGTGTGGCTCACATTTAGGAGATTATATCATCAGCTGAGCTCTGAGCATGTGGGTGTGTCACACGGCCATGGATGAAGTGCAGCCCAGGAAGTCATTTTACACACACACACACACACACACACACACACACACACACAAAACCACCCACACACACACCCTCCATGAGAATAACGACGTTGAGCGATGCAGAAATACTGTTCACAATTAAAAAGAAATGCATGGATGCGCGGCTGCTTTTCCACAACAGGAAGTCCGAGGACGAGAGCAGGAGGCCGATTTCCTCTCTGTGCTACACAGACACAAACACTACTCAGCACTGTTTTAAACTACACACCATACTGCATTAGCATTTCTGCACACAACACATCTTATAATCTCTGTTGAGCTTGTTGCTAATTTTTAAGGGTCACAAACTGTAACATGAAAAACGGACCATGTGATGAGAATCTCTATCAAAACGGATACAAAGGAATTTATTCGTAAATTGTTTTCAGAAGAAATGTGGCGGTCATAAGAATCCAGTTAGTTGGGAAAGACAAAATTAAGAAACAAGACATTCGATCAGGACAAAAGTAATGGCACCCTATAAAAAGAGGCTGTATTACCGGAAGCTTTAGCGTACGCCATGCTTAGGGGGCATCTTTCACCGTTTAGTCGCCATTTTGTGGTTTTCAGCTCTCTGTGAGCTTTGCCTTTTATGGAGTTTTGTAGGCGTGGCTAAATGTATTGTAAATCAGCAGTGCTGTGAATACTCCGGTTGATTGGTGTTTATCAACAGCAACATACACACACGAATACGTGTAATTTGTGAATTACGGGAAATATTTGTTCTAAAAACAATTTTACTAAAAGATTGATAAATGAGGCACTACATAAATAAAACTACAGGCCATATTTTGGCCTCTGGCCAGGATATTCACACATTTCCTGAATTTTTATTCTTCTTTAGATTTTTCAGATCCTGTGTGTTAACACATCCTTGAGCAAAAAAGTTCCAGTTTTGATTTATTTCAGGTATTTCGGCACTCAAACCCGTCAGCAGGTCCAGGCCTACATTCTTCACTACATGTCAAAACTTTTCTGACTAGCTTCACTGTATTTACACAATGAACAATACATTTTTAGATAAATAAACTCTGAAACCCTGGGAGGTTTAGGGGTTAAGAAGCGGGTGTTGTGGTGTCTGTTTTTAACCACCACTCCCTCAACAACCCTTTCCAGTGTAACTACATAGAAACAAACACCAAGCCCTGTACGTTTCGCCTGAACAGAGTTCACAGACAACATTCTCAAGGTCAACCGCAAAAATGTGCTCCGTCAGTCTGAAACACTGTCTCTCTCTCACACTCACACACACAGTGAGAGTAAGAGAGAGAGAGAGAGAGAGAGAGAGAGAGAGAGGAATGAGCGCACTGAGAGCAGCCGCCCACAGGACAGGCCCTCTTTTAGAGATCAGCAGCTGCTTTCAGCCCCGAGCCCTGCACGTCTTCCTGTGTGATACAGGAGCAGGACGGCTGCTGACCTGGAGACAGACTCACTACACACGCACACACGCACACACACACACACACAATAAAGCCTTTCATAAAACACTTGTCTCTCCCCACCCTCCCCCTTTTGCTGTGGATACACCATCGTGCACTTGCTCACTCTGCCTCACTGTGCTTTCAGTATGACTCGAATAGAAAGACAGAGCAATAAATAAAACAGAAAAGGAAAACAAGACAAATTCAGAAAGACCGACAAAGAGAGACTGAGACAGACCTAAAAATAGACCAACAGAGAAACAGACAGAAGGACGGACAAAAAAGCAAAAATGAACAGAGAAAGAAAGAGAGAGAAATGCATTATGAAAAGAGAAAGACAGATTAACAGGAAGAAGGAAAGAAGGAAGGAAGGAAGGATGACAAGCAGAGAGGGAGAGAGAGCGAGGGACACAGAGAGAGAAAGAGAGCAAGACAAAGAGAAAGGCTAAATTGAGAGACAGAGAGATAGAGAGGGAGCAAGTAAGTGAGAGGGAAATAAAAAGAGAAACAGAGACAGAGAAGCAGAAACAGAGAGAGAGAGACAGAGAGAGAGAGACAGAAAGTGTGAAGAGAGAAACAGAGAAAGATGAGAAAAACAAGAGAAAAATATCAAGAGAGAAAAAAAGTTTGAGAGAGAGAGAGAGAGAGAGGAATGTGGGTCAGTGAAAGGCGTCTCCATCACACCCCCACACCAGCTCCGTCTCCTAGGAGAGAAGAAAAGCTATGCGCAGTTTGGCATAGTCATGTAGAGAGAGAGAGGCAGGGTGTGAGACAGACAGCTCAGCCCCCATGTGTATGTGTGTGTGTGGGTGTGTGTGTGTGTGGGGTGTCAGTCAGTAGGGGCCCAATAAGTACAGGAAACAGGGAGGAAGGTTCAGAGAACGGCCACATCCTGAGCAACCCACTTCCTCACCATCAGCCGTACACCTGATGAGTGAACGGCACTGAGGACAACACGTCTCTCCCACACACACATTTATACTCATTTCCTCCTCTCCATTTCCTCCCTTTATCATGTACCGCCCCTGCTGCTGGAGCAAAGCATTTCTTTTTGCCCAAAATACTAACAGATGCCTCCTGTCACCTCATGTCTACTGTACAATGCTGCACACAAACACACCACAAAGACAACAACCGAACAACAAGCCTGGGGGCAGAAATGATTGTGATTGGTTAACCATGAACAGAGAATCAGCCCTAGCACAGCATTTAGATGAAGAACTTCTCAATATATTTGTCCGCATAGTTTCACTGGAGCAAATGCAACTATCTTTGTAGGACCCAAGGGTGTCAAGACAGGAATATAAAAAACTGAAGGCTGAAACTGCACTAGTTAGCATTACAGACAGAATTTCTGGGACAGAAAAAGAAACCAACAAGTTGCCTTGAATTGCATAACTCCACCAATCCCATAGTGAGATTACAAAGAGTTCACTCCTGAGCTGAGAAACACATGCCTGTAAAATCAAATTTAGTTCATACAAACGGCAAAAGTATGCTTCCCAGTCCTTCTGAATCACAATCAAACTTTGGCAGAAAGAGGAAGTGGCTAAACGCCAAACCAGATGGTTCCTCCTAACAATAAAGACACATAATACATGCGGAAAGTTCATGAGTTAAGCAAGAGTACTTGATGGCTCTGGTGGTCAGAAGCTCTTCCACACCACGGCCCAGGCCCCCTTTATCGGATATGAGGCTTAAAGGGGGCATGACTGGTTTTTCTGGCTCTCTACATTGCTTCTTCCACAGGGAGGTGCAAGCAGAAGCAGAAGCATTTATGATTTATGCAGAAGCAGCAAAGCCCAGATCTCAGACTTGTCCTGGCTCTGGGCCCTCTGGGGCTGTGCATAAACCCTTTCCTCAAGCAGTCAACACTGCTACATCCTTCCACACTGAAAGGAGAACACAATATGATTAGGCTTGCAGCATCCTTGGTCTGTCTGAACTGTTTTGGCTCTGAAACCCCATTCCACATACTGTTGGACCTGTAAAGGAAGCCAATAGATTCCAGGTGGCTTCCATCAGTGGTCTGGAATGCAAGCACTAAAAAGGTGTGTCGAGAGGGATATGGGAGCACAAAGGAAACAGTGCTTAACCTTTTAACTATGTAAAGGAAACCTCAATTTCCTCTGTGCTTCGGGAAGACCACAAGAGGGGCTTTCCTCGTGCATCCCTCAAGGCCTGTGCTCCTCAGGTTGTGCAAATAAAGCTGCCCTTTCTCAAGAGCTGGGCATGCTGCAACAGCCAAAGCTGCATCTCCGATGGCAGGAGTAAGTCTAATAAACTCAATGCTAATATCAATGGAGCTCGGACCAGGCTCCGATTGCATTCTGGGAGGTACACCAAGAAAGACTTAGAAGTTCCAAGATAAATGTACATTTTGTGGAACTAATTCTCCAACCTGGTGCAGAGAACCATCATATTTCCTGGAATAAGC
Source organism: Pangasianodon gigas (assembly GCA_022758105.1). NCBI lineage: Eukaryota > Metazoa > Chordata > Actinopteri > Siluriformes > Pangasiidae > Pangasianodon > Pangasianodon gigas. The sequence goes on along the minus strand of CM040472.1, from coordinate 16,500,902 downwards.
CAGCAATAACATCATGTGCAAGAGCAACTGTTTCAGAGTGTTAGAGTGTGTTTTATCAGGTCGTTCATCATGTTGAAATGTGCACCATGTAAACAGCAGTGTAACAGTACCTGGGGTAGAAGCGGATGAGGAAAGGTGTTTCTGGTTACCGCAGGAACAGGAGGTAAACACTGTGTGTTGGGTCTCTGTGGCTCACGGCTGTCAGCGAGCCAAACCAGAGTTGTGCCTGCCGCCCAGCAAGACACGTAAGGGCACACCAAGGGCTGCCATTCCACAACAGTCTTATATCTGCCCCTTGATCCAACTCAGACCCAGAGTGGCTGGTCTTATGTCAGCTCTCATCTGCACGCACAGGAATCTGACAGCTTAATCTAGCTTCAGCACGAGTCTTGTTTATAGCCAGTACAGTCAGAGTGGAGAAGGGCAATAATTATGAAGGACAGCAAATTAAGTGCATCCTATAAATCAAAAATCCCAGACAAATGGCACATGGCTCTGGGTGACCCAATTAAAATAGGACAGAAGGTCATGAAGGGTGCATGAATTATATCAACAGTCACCCAAGAAGGAAACAGCAAGAATGTATTTATCAAGATGAAACATGGGCACTTCACTGATAAGGCAGGAAGGCATGTGTATACTGCTCTTGTTGTTTATCTTAGGTTACATCATCTTATTACCAAAGCTAGAGACATGCATCTAGGTGCTGTAATACTAAACTAAATGTACCCAGCTAGTGTCATCGCCTCACAGTCCTTTACGACTTACTTAGGGCTGGATGATGGGACAACGTATTTGGAATCGGCAATAATCCTTCACAGACATATTGTTCATTTGGGAAATGGACTGAAAACTAGAGAGGCATACTTTTAAATGGTTTGTAAAATATTATCTACATTTACATATCCTACAAATAAGATACCCAAATGGCAGCTTACCAAAAATTCTCTAAATTATAACTCTAGTGACTGGTGTGAAAGGCTACAAATAAATTACCAAAGGCAGCAGGCAGGTAAAACAAATTTCTCATGAAGCAAAACTAAGAAAAGATGATGGCTACATTAATGAAGCATTTATTTAAGAGACATTAAGATATTACAGAATTTCAACTTTATTGATGACAAAATTACAACAAAACAGACAATGAAAATAAGCTGTGTACTTCCTGGTGCTTCTTCCCCACTGCTTTCCGCTTAGACTGGGAATTTCAAAACAAAAGCAAGCGATCACGGCACCCCACACGGGTATGCAGATGACGTGATCTCAATTATTATCAATTATTTTTCAATATAAATATCAATTATTTTTAAGATATCACCAAGTCTAAGTGTGAAAGTTCTCCAGTGCAACACTATCTACCCCCAGACAAGAAGCTTCATTCCTGGATTGCATTAAGATTGCATTCTATTCAGCAGGAACTAGCAGAGTGGAGTAAACTTACACCCACAGCTGAAACCAGAACACCAAGAAGCACCTGGATCTCCTTTCAAATGCAGCATCCTGTTCCTTTTAGGCTAGCGTCTTTTTGCACACCCCTTATCATGGCATATCGTTCTCCATAGACTTGGCATCTCATTTTCCAACTGGCAGCATCTCTTGTTTGCTGAAACCATGCCAAGCTGATTGTCTAAACCCATCTTGAGTCGAGACTCAAGATAGAAAGCAGAGCAAGTCAGGATTCCCATTCAAATGACTGATCTGTCTGTCTATTTTCGTTTCCCTGTTTGAGGGTCATAATGAGTGGTTGGTGTGGTCATGCTGGTTTCCTGGTTTCCTGACCTGAAGGACTTTCAAGGATCTCATTGTGGTTGGGTTAGTTAGAGAGGCAGGAGAAAAGCCACATCCATTTACTGTAGCACCAGTGTGCAAGTACAGTGTACCTTTATTTGTACAGTGTACCTCTGTTATTCCCAATTTTATCTCAAGTAATAAAGGATAAATTATGCTATACCACCTCTTGACCTCTTGACCACAAAAGCTACCCTGCCCTACAGCAGGTGTAACAAAGCAACAATCATTCACTGAAGCCAGGACTGAGCTTCGGGAAGCAGGAGAATAAACGAAATTGGAAAATCAATATGCCCTCGGGGCAACAGCTGGGGCAGGGAGACAGAGCTTGGCTGTGAGCCCTGTGGACACCAAACCCACAAGCAAAGCCGCAAGCCATCAACAACCAATCCACAGTCCTTTATAACATGTCCAGGATAGTGGTTCACAATTTCTTCTAACAGTCCTCTAACAGTCCAATGTGAAATAGTTTCTTCTCATTTCCTGGTCCAAAGTCCTCTCATACCTCGGACATCCTTTAAATAATGCACTTACCTGTTAGTCTGGTGTGGGATACCTGATAAGCTGAATGCAGCCATGCCACTGAATAATTCAGTTACTTTCAGGGTTCTAAACCTTGCTGACAAACTCTTTCCTGTCAGTATTTTCACTGTTACATGTATGCTACCATGTGTAGCAATTCCTTTACATTTAGAACAATCGATAACACTCAATATATCAATCACTTTGTCAAGGGTTGGATCCGTGTCCGCTGTCTGTCAGATGATGTAAACCCCGCAAATTAATAGAGATAAAGGCTTTCATGTGAGACAGCAGAATGCCTGCGTCTTCCACTGCCGCTAATGTTTAATTTAACTGGGAGAAAGAGGTAGCATTCATTTCTTTTATCCTCATGTGGAAACCCATACATACACACACAAACAGACTGCTCTCAGCAGCTCGTTAGCATAAAGTCTCCTTTGCTGCACACAAATTTGATTGAATATTGCAGACATCTAATCATGACACTGAGTGAGGTTAATGCTTTCAGCATTTACTCACTTCATAATATATACAGTAGGAATGGACGCAAACCAAGAGAACTCATTTAAGTCCATTCACGTCATCCGGAGAAGCTCAAGGCTCGGCCATGCTTTTGCACCGAGTGCACCTGGGAACACTTAGCACCAAGCAATAAGGAACCTCCAAAGAAGTAATTTTCTTTCTTTCCACCTGCAAAACCTGACTCTTTTCAAGACTCTTGTAACAAAACCAAGTCATTTTGCTAACCACACAATTAACTGTATAATTAGCAACTGATTGTGCGGCAAGATTAAGGTTGTATAGGAAGGAAGCTGAGGCCTAGTGTATCGTCAGATTGTGAGACCATGAGAAACGGTGCTCCTTCTGGGAAGGTGAGCACATGACTCCTTGTAATGTAAATTTAACGCTAATCACAGTCAGCTCGGCAGAAAATCGTTTTGTTCTCCTCAATCAAAATAATCAGGAAATGAATTCAGCCTGATCTGATTAAAGCAAGCCGGGTTTCCATATTCACTGATGCAAACGTAGAAAACATGCAAGGCAAAATAATCAGATATGGCACTTGCTCCTTAAGCCGAGTACACACTACACGATTTCCCTGTTGCTGAATAATTTTGGGGATCGGCGACAACTGATTGTGTACTCCTGTGGCTACAAGGAAATCTGGAATAAATTGCAATATCCAATGGCTCCAAAATCTTCAAGCATGTTTGATATTCTTGGCGATAAATCATGTAGTGGGAGGATCTCCACAAGAAATAGCAAGAACAGCACTGAGAAAACAGGCAATGAGAGCCCAAGAGAAAAATGCGCAGCAGATCCCTGAATACGGTTTATCATTCACTGATTAGTGTGGGAGGGCAAGGGCAAAATGTAAACATAATAATGCTTCTGTAAGAAATTATTTTGCATGTCATACCCAAATGGTTGTGAGGAAGAGCAAAATAAAAAGAAACATGACATGATTCCCAGTGGCTCAGAGTATAAAAATAGCTATGTTTCTCGCTTGTGTAGTGCACACACCGCTATGTCCACGAAACAACCGATCGCAAGTGACTAAAGTCCTGTTGTGTGAGTGTTTCAATGCTTCTGAGATTTTTGAAAGTCATGTAGTGTGTGCTTCATCAGATTTGTTAATATTAGCAGTATTCATGTCTCGCTGTGTGTGTGTGAAAACATGGTTGTCATTTGAGTCAGAGCTCTCCAATGTTGTGTTTTTGCCAGCTGTGTGTTGCTTGACACAGTGCTCATGCTCATCCCGGGAAAGAGAGAGACGGATAAAGGGACAGACAGAGCATGAGTGAGAGCAAGCCCAGCTGCAGCATTATCAATAGCTCCAGCACTGGGCCTGCAGCGCTGCTAATCCAAGCGGAGTTGTAGAACGGAAACACGCGACCGGGCTCAGCTGTGCTGCCGGCCAGCCCCCTGTGGGCAAGCTTTGATAGGAGCATGATGAGCAGGGGCCGACACCAGCTGTGCTCAGACATTTAATACTACAAAAAGAAAATCATAACTGAACCATCATAGTCCCTTTGCAACTGCAGGAAATTAAGGATGAAGGGTAGCCTGCAGGGTATGCATCTTATATAGTTTACTAGCCATCTCTATTATTGCTGGCAAGAAGCTTGGCAAGGATTTTCAGCAGGATTTTGGAATATGTTTCAGTGTAAATAATATTAATCATTTTGACTGTGACAAGCTGAATAGAAGTTCGCCATTAAAGCCGTGCCTCGTTTACTAAGTCAAAGGTTATCTTATTGGAAATGCAAGTAATGCACTGCAATCTAAAAATATCAAGTTGTGGAATGCAGTCGAGAACTAGTTTCCGAAACTGCAAACCTGTTATTTTTTTTCCATAGTAACACTTATCTGGATTAAGCCTTGCTGATATGCATTGAGATTGTTTAGTGGATAATTTGTCGCAGGAAAAATGCAGGGATTAAAAACTAGCAGCTTTCCTTGAAGTGTGTGACAAATTGAAGGCCTTGCTTTGGAGTGTGTGTACAACAACAAGCTCATGGAAGGAAAGACATTCTTCAGATCACTTCAGACTCTTCCATCTCCCTGAATTCTTTAGAGAAATGAACTCTGCATGTGTGTAGAGTGGGGGCATAATCCTCTCCTCGTACCAGGCGGCAAGAGGAGCAGTAGAGGAATGCAGCGAGCAGGGTCTGACGAAACCCAAATGGATAATTGCTTTGCCAGAAACGGCCACATGCTGAGGCAGGGAGACGCTGAAAAAAATTCAAAGTGGGAGGACAGCTGGAGCAGACCGATGTCTTCATATGACCGAGCAAGGCCTTAGAGCATAAGGAATGGTCCAGAAGATCTGCCAAAAACAGCCTCTTGTGGAATCTCGGCAAGGGTGCAGGGGTGAACAATGGCTGAAGTTTTAATAATGTGAAAATAATTTCCACACATGACCTCACCTTGTCTGTCTCTCTCTCTGTCTCTCTCTCTGTCATACTCTCTCTGTCATACTCTCTCTGTCATACTCTCTCTGTCAAGCTCTTTCTGCTGAGGACATGGGGTGGGATTTTGCCCTTGTGGGCGGCAACTCTCCAGTTTCACTGCATTGTGACTGTGTACTGAGAGATCCGATACCACTTGAAGGGGATTAAACAAAACAACCAGACCATAACACACAAGGCCTGCAATGTAGTGGTGCACTTTTCCCTGATATAACATGAAGTTCAGAGCTCGGAAATATAACTTCTCTTAATATGAATGTTTGACCCCCCATTTATGGGATCATTTTTCATCTCCAAGGTAGAGAGATCAAACGTTTCCTAAACACCAAGGGTCAGAAAAGGCCAAAGTCTTTACATCTGGGCAGAAGATCCCTCATTTTAATACTCTACATACAAAAGGAAAATTAGGCTGAATTCCTTCCTTTGAAAGACATGTGAATTACTGTGTGTGAAGTGATGGGTCAGGCCAGACAGAACCAGGTGGGCTTTGAAAGGACAATCTGAAAGAAGCATCATGATCTCCATGACTAAAGCCAGGCCTGCACAATTTATGAGACACAACCTTCACCCATCTACATTCCTCCTTATGAGCTGGGATAGATTACTGTGTTAAAGTTGGGCTGAAAATTGGATACAAGTGGCAGTTAAGGGAGAAAACTAGGTGCATTTTCACTGCAGGAAACTGGGAACTTTGGGAGTGGCTCCACCAAAGGAAATGGGGCTAATATTAATTCCTAGGCTGTAGTTCCAGGAAACACTTTACTTCCTAGCTCAGAGTTGGTAATTTTCTGTGAAACCATGGACTACTGGGTTGCAGCAAGCCATACGTACCATTATTAGTCATACACAAGCTTTACAAAATTACTAACCCTCTGACCCTGTATTTTTATAAATCTTGCATACTACTGGCAAAGTGAAACATTTTTGCAACACTTTTCCAGCAAGTACCAAGTCTAAAACACTGTAATTTTTTTTTTTTTAGTCCCAAGCTGTATATTCCACATTAAACCAAACTGATCAACTCCTCTACAGAGGCTATGCCCTATACCCAATCCTACTCTTAAGTGTTGATTTCATATTTGAAAGTACAGGCAGATAACATCACTGCTTCTCTTTTGCTATATTCATCTTAGATGTTTGTGTGGACTTATCTTCTTCAAGAACAAAGGTTCTGGCACAAATAAGTGTTCTCCCTCCTCTTAATGGAAAGTTCCTGTCTGTGTTCTTCTGAAGTCTTGCCTGAGATAAATAAACGTGGTGAATAATCCTCACCCCCAATTGTTTGTGTTCACAGGCTGACATTAACACCTTCTTGCAGCGTGGGCAGCCAGAGGTTTGCAGTGATGGTAATTTTGCTTGTCAGTGTGAATGTCCTCCGAGCCCTCATGGCTTTAATTAGACTGGTGGCAGAGTCAGACACTGCCTCTGGAGATCAGAGAACCAACAAAGAATGCTCTGGGCTCGCTCGGCCCCCACCAGTCCACTAGGTTTTCACAAACCATACACTTCTGCTGATGAAGTGGAAAATACGGGTGTTATGATTTGAAATTTACAGTATGATAATCTAATCTAAAAATATCAGTTATCATGGTATTAATCAGCCATTTTAAAAACACACACACAAGCGGGTGGTGAAAATATTTTGTATGTACATATAAAAAAAACTGAAAGGAAACAAAATAAATTGTACTTTCTGCTGGATAAGATGGGAGAAGGGAGTGTGTTCACGATGTACGCATGTACATCACATGATTATCATATGAACACTAAATATTACATGTGTTCTACATACATCTCATTTTAATACAATATTTTACCTTTATTATAAGCACTTGTGACTCCACACGGAAATAAAAAGACAGAAATGCATTTTAAGTGGCGTTTTGAAAAAGTCAGTAGTAAAGTAACCGCCTGATCATACTCCCTGACTAATGCACTCAGAACTTGAAAAGTTGATAGCTGATTTTCCCAGGTCCTGATCTAAACACACTCCAGTGCTTCAGCTCGGAAAACTATGGATGTCCAGAACAAGGTCATATTTGGCTAATCTCTTTGCTCATACAAATTCTTTTCACAATGTTATCATCACATTAGTAAAACTGGGCTGAAATCAATGGAATTAGATTACAAATCTAAATTTACAGCACAAAAGCTACATATCAAGTAAAATCAACTTAAGTAGAAAATGGTGCGAATGGGAAACCTGTTTACTGTTGACTGTGCGCCACCATACTGTTGTGACGTCAGGTGTGCTTACGCCACAAAATTCGACAAGATGGATCCTGCCGGAGTTCCCGACTGGGAATGACCATTCCACTGCACTTTCCCATGTCGGAGGTTGGGTTTTTCTGAGTTTTGCATACCACAGTAACACTTTAACAACTCTAGAGGTCAGGTATTGGGAAAAAAGTGTGGGACTGCAGGAGAAGACATGCACACACTGCAGAGAAGAACCAGGACCAGTAACAACTGGTTCGACTCTGAAGGTTTTCGAAAAGTAGTGGATTTGCCCTGCAGAGTCAGGCTCTCTCAGTGTATCCACAGTGGACACAATACACAATACAACAAAGTGTCTTGGTGAAAAGGAGGGAAATCAGAACACAAGCCAGATAAAGTGGCTCGGTTCGTTAGTTAAGAGGAATTCGACATTGCCCCCCCACCTCCCCCACAGCATTACTATGGTCTAACATTTAATTGCCCTACATGGTGTGCAGTGAGTCATTCACAGAGCAAAATACAATGGCATCAATGTATGCTGCATGACAGATCTTCAAAGACAAAATGATTGTTTTAAGGTCTGATACTAAACTAGCATGGTGCAACCTTTTACAACTGCAGAGCTCCTTAAAAAAAAAACCCACACAATTATTTTTATCCACATGAGAAATCCACATGACCCTACCAAACCTCTATTAGCTAAGCTCTTTATGAAATCGCCTCACACACATTCAGGCTCCAAATCAAACTCGCACACCAACTAGACATGCCTCAACACCATGCCAAATAAACACCCATTAACACCTGAATGCTTAACTCAAACCCAGCCAGATAACACTGCTGTACTACTTATAGCAGGCTCTGTATTGCTTCATCTATAGATACTGCAGTACAGGTTGGGTGTAGTCAATATTTACCCACAGACTGTATCAACAGGATTGTGATAAACTCCCTGAAGGTTGACCTGAAAGAAACCAGCTCCCACTGACTGCAATCCTGTTTTACAGTAATACCAACACCACCAAAAGCACCACATGTTCACAGGACCTCCAAATGGCCACGCTGGCCCAACTACAGCACAGGCAATGCAAGTCGCTGTTTGAAGATTAACTCGTGAATGGAAGAAACATGTTTACACCAAAGCCTGGGAGAGCCAGCTGGAGTTGAAGTTTAACTTCTAGCAAGTGAGAACCTGTCACTCTACTCTAGAGTCAAACAAAACGTGTGTGCCAGGGAAAGTAAGTCTGTTTTCACAACTGGTGGCGTTTTTTTTCAACCAGCAGCACACAGTTTACATGTAACCCTATGAGAAGTGCTTTGAATAAAGCACTGCCATCAGCAGTTTTTTTGACAAGAGGAGAAAAAAGTTGAACTTTTCAGGAAAGTGCAGTGTGACGTTAAGCGTTTTTTTTTTTAAACCCTGTGACCAATCAGGTCACATGTTGGAGGTCAAGTGAGAAAAATAAACATGGAGGACAGAGCAGAGGTAAAAAGATTAGCCATTTTAGAGATTTACGACATGCTGAGTCAAAAATATTTCATTACCAATATTCCTATGTTGAAATTTAACTATAAATACCAACTTGTCTACTGCATACCACCAAGTCAAACAAACAGCTCTCTTGATTTTCTGCCTCCGAAGCTACAACAAAGGCAACCTCATCATCACCAGACTTAGATCAATCTTTATTTCATCTGCATTACTGATAAATCTAATCTAGAGAGCAAGCCAGGCCAGTTAGCTAGCTAGGACTGGTAAGAGCATTGTTATGGTTACAGTATGCATGCTGTGTTCTGTTTTTAAAAGTGTGAAGGCACATTAAAGAGTTTTGTGGTTCTTTTTCATGCTTTAAAGCTTTTCTAAAGGCAGGAGGTTGGGTGGACAAATCAGTAGCCTGGGGACCAGGGACACGCTGATTTTGTGTCTGGGCTATTAGTTTTTAAAACACGTAGTTTCCGTAGTTTACGACAACCGTAGAAACAAAAGCTTTCATTTGGTGTGTATGTTTAAACGGAATGCACTTCTCGATGGTGCGATGCAACTTCTTGTTGATTTTTTTTTTACAAGGCGGATTAATTTGCATGCACAAGGTGACACACAACGCGTTCAGAATCATGAACATGCAGTTTTGCGAAAACGCTACGAAAGGCATTATATAATTCACCTGCTAGCAAAACAAGTAGCCACCTTCCTGTTGAACATTTTGAGAGAAAATAGAGACACTAGTAAAACTGTAATATTTTTACTTGAGATGTGGGGGTATAACTGCACAGCTCATAGCTAGAAGTTTCGCCAACAACATGCTGACGTTTTGCAAACGCTATCAGGAGGGATGAGGACTATGGCTAAGCAGTCGTCCTCTCTTTGGGAGTTCATATACACGAGCATTTCTTTTAGTCTCTTTGACTAAAATGCACTTAAATAGCTAAGTAGATCAGTGCATTATTGTATTACATTTGCTCCCACTATGGACCACCAAAAAATCGGGAATGGGAAGCACACTGGACCGCCTGGTGGTCGAGCGAATGATCATATCATTTGTCAAGGATTGTGAAATGCGGGACAAACCACAAGAAAAATGTGTCAGTAACATCAACACACTGAAAGGCCCCGCACTGCTCAAATGCAGATGCAGCAAATATACAGCACATATTTTTGAATGTTCTGGGAAAAAAAAAAAAAAAATGGGAGCACAAACCCGACCTGAAATCTGAGGACTGAGGGGGATGAATCACCCATGCATCCCCTTACAGATTAATAAAGAAGGGCTCAGCTAAAGTTCACCAGTTTATCATCAGCCTCATCAGGTTAGCTTAAGCTTCACTGCACTGCACAGAGAGAGAGAAAGGATTCTCTTGCAGACGTCATTCCTGTTTTCACCTTTTCACCTCAGCCATTAGCTTTCAGGAGACTCCTCTGAAGTCACTGACACAGTATGTATATAGCTTGCATTACATGATTGTAAATTAGGATGTAGACACACCATGCAAAATAGCGAGCAACTCCCACTGGTTGTCACCACAACGCAAGAGCGTTAATTAGTGCTCCATAGAGCAATCATCAACCGAGACGAGAAGACAGGCTTCAGCTCACAGCCATGATATTAGCTGAGCTCTTGTCCCTGTCTTAGGAGATTATCATGTCCAAGGATGATGCAATGCAAAATTAACCGAGTCTTGGATAAACTCTGAAGTATTCCTTGTTAATAGAGAAGGAGCAAAGAAATAAAATAAGAAGTCAGATAATAAATAAATGGCTGCCTTTTGTTTCCTGGTTCTTGTGTCAACCAAGTGCAGCCAGGTCACCTCCCTCCCTCCCTTACAGATTTCTCATCCGTCAGAGATCAACTGAGGCAGGAAGACGAAGGAATGTGACGCCAAACACAAACACATTGCTCACCAGTGTCAACAAACGGCTCCTCGCTCAGCATTTCCTCTCGGAGCTAGGCGAGGGCTCAGAAGATAAGAAACAACTAAAAAGGGAGAAATGTCGAGCTGTGAATTCTTTCTCAGTGACTTTTTGCTGAGGCTTGACACTTCTGTGACTGACATCACGGCTTCTGCTGAACGAGACAGTGCCTAGCGTGGCATTTTCAGGATGACTCAAGGACAAGTGTGTGGATATGATTCGAGAGGACAGACCACAGGACATCAACTCAGGACAGTCAACAGCCAAATATAGCAATTCTGAGATAATCTAGCATGAATGCATCATGGAGTAACATCTACATGACTAAACAAAGGTGGCCAAATCAGTAGCCCAGGAGCCCTCGATGAGCAGATTTCATGTCCAGGATATCAGTTTTTTATTTGTAGGTTCAACAAAAAGAGCAAGGAACTAAACCCTACTCACTATTGACTTTCACAAAATAAAAGTTTTAATTTGGTGTGTATACATTTAAACGTAACACTTCACGATGGTGTATTGATGCTGTAACTATAACACATGCTTACGAATCCCGCCACCTGCTGCACTACATACATCAACTGAGGCACGATCTGGTTAACGATTTTTACAAGGCAGATTAATTAGAATGTGCAGATGATCTTATTGATCACAATAAGGAACATGTGCTGGTAAAAATGAACAAAATAAAGTGCAGTGTACAGTCACTTTGTGGTTAAACATATTGAGAGAAAATAAAGATGCTAGCTGGACTCCAATAATAGTTACTTTTGCTAATATTTTCACTTTACAGCCCATAGCCAAATCAACTTTGTGACTTTTTGTCGAGGTCACAAACTATTAGGGCAACATAAGGACTCGCATACTTCATATACTTTGCACTTAACTAGCTGACCAGCTTGCCGGCGCTGTTGGCTACCACTTTTTAGCTGAATCATTTAGGTTTCCGGGCAACAAGAGCAAGAGACTGGGCAGCACACTGGAGCTTTCATTTGCCCAGTGGCCTAGCTAATAAATTTATGATTTGTTCACAACTGTTTAGCATAAAATCTTACATCCTTGCTGAAGCCACACTGACCCTGAGTAAGTCTATGCCTATTTTTGGACATTTTTGATACCTAGGTCAATGAACATGACTCCATATCAAATAGCTATGCAGTGTTTCTAACTTGACCTCTTTCCTCATAACATTAATCTATTGGAGGCTGTCTATGCTAAAGGAGACAATCTAGTCAACTCTGCTTATCTATGGAAGATTAGCATGACATCCAACACCTCTCTCAAAGTGCACTTCTATCATATCCCACTATCAGGCTCTCAGCAGGCTGTGACATACACAAACCAGATCCCCTCTAATCCCAACCAATAAAAAGTGACATGGACTGCATGGTCCGGTAATACAAATATCAGTAAGTCGCATAATTTTTTTTTTTTTTAAAGAGCTCTGCAGATTTGGGAGCAGACATGTGTTATGCCCCAGCCAGCTGGTGTGGGCTGCGAATGGAAAAACCAAAGTGGCAGTTTTAAAAAAGACCAACATGATGTAACCCAGGCTCGGAGTGATATTTTCACACAGGCACTCCTTACCTTCAACCCACGAACATCAACCACAGACAACATGACACATGTCTGAGAGAAAGGCAGAGCACGTTAGCGCAGAGCCTGTTACTAAAAGCGGATTGAAAAGCCGTTAGGTCAGAGCGCCTAATAAATGACAACGTGTCCTAGTCTTTCGTCTAAAAAAGACGAATTCCCAGCTGTGGTATCACACCTCCAAGGCTGGATCAGGAAATTCAAAGCATGTGGGAGGAAGCTTTATATTCATTAGATTCAAAAAGGGAAACATGTGCGCTGCATATTTCACAGCCATGGACACTTGTCTAAGTTGCGAAACATTTCCAAGCTCCAGATTTTGGTGATGCCACCAAAGCAAACAGCACAAATTCAAAGTGATCCTAAGGGTTAGTTGCCATCAGAATATTAATTTAAAATGGTTCATCTTTGCCTTTGTTATGCATTTCAAAAAGAAACTATGAAGCTTACACAAGCACAAAGAGGACTTTGATGTCCATGCTGCATATCCATTAAGCCCAAGAGCAAAGATTTTACAAGGAGTTTGGAAAAATTAATTCAATACATCAAACTCATGACATGCAGCTTTAGAAGGTTTGGGCCACGACTGACAGTGCACATAAAATAAGTAAATGTCAGGTGGTGCTCTTATTTCCCACAGACTATTGGGAAGAAAAGGGTGTCAGGGCTCGTCAGTAGAATTGTTGTATGTTCAAAATGGCCACTAATCATGTGCACTATATACACACAATACTGTTATAGTGTCATTCCATGGGTTTGCACGTCCAACAGTAATCATCATTTATCTCAAACATGCACAATGTTAAAAGATACAGCGCGTAAGAGTTTTTGTTAAAAATTAAATAAAATATCGAGTCAGGGGAGAAACCACTCTAGAACAACTGACAGACCACGGACTGGATACAGACCAGGCAAAGTATTTCACTGGACTGAACCATGTACTCAAAAAAAAAAAAAAAAAAAAAAAAAAAAAAAAAAAAAAAAAAAAAAAAAAAAAAAAAAAAAAAAAAAAAAAAAAAAAAAAAAAAAAAAAAAAAAAGGTAGCAGAGCTGATAAATGTACTAAGAAAAAAGTGCCCACTGTTCATTAACTATAGTTTACGAACCATTGTGGCTTCTGAACCAGATCTTGTGCTATGGTTTATCCAATCATATATAAATTATTGAGCTGAAGGCAGCTCCTCGGCTCAGAGGCTAGCTACAAAGCTTTGCTCATCAAGCAGAGTTTTCAGACTTTCATAGATTTTTCATATTATTTATCCTCAGCGAACTATCGACATGGCTTTACATGGTAACATGTAGCATCACTTCATTATTTATAGCCATACATTAATCAGTTATGGTTAAGCATTAAAAGGTAACTCTTGGTCAGTTTAGTTGCTAAGCTAGACGTTTATGTGCCACAGCAAATCAGGGGTCAATGTGATACTATAAGAGGAAAAAGGATTCAGGATTTTTAGCTCAACAGGTAAGGCATTTTTTCCTCCAATTTGGTGGGAAGCTGAGGAATTATAAATAAATGATAGCCACCCTCATGAAAATTTTTATCCTCATGAACATTGCATCGTTTAAAACTTTTCTAGCTAGAGATCTCACGATGTGAGAGTGAGTGATTCGAGCCCTCTGCTCGCCTGACCTGTGTCTCTTTATCTTCTGCGCTGAGCTTTAGCTAGCATGCCAACACTATCCAGCATGTACACAACTATTCTGACCAGCTAGGTCACAAAATACACAGAGAACACACTCTCGAAAATGACCAGGTGTTCTCGCGTACCAGCTGCAACCTTCAAGATCCTGAAGCTTGTGGCCAGAAAAGTGTACTTACTATATAAGACACTCCTAAAGCTGAGATTATAAAATGGACGACCCCAAAAATAGTGCACTATATAGTGAATAGGGCATAGTTTGGGACATGGTTTAACCAAGTAAACTAAAGGGGTACAGAAAGGGGTAACAGGAAGGTCATTCATTAGGCTTCACGATTAGGCTGAATAAAAAGCATCGAGTCGTTATTTACTGGAACAGGGGAGACAATCAAATGTATTTTCAAGGCTCTTTGTGGTTGCTGACAGCTGATAAAGTGCAGCTCCACATCAGAATTGGTAATGGATTCCAGCTGCATGTCGTCACATCCCTCTCATTCACCTGCCCTGCGTTATTAAAGGCTTTTTAAGGCGTGACTGTACAGTGGGAGTAGCGCAGACAAGGGAGAGGGTCTTGTTTCTAAGCAAATATTTACAGAGGATGATCTATGAGGAACTGATGATGATGATGTTAAAACACTTCAAGTAAGCACAGCACGATTTCTTCGACAACGCCCTACCGAGACACAAACAAACTGTTTCTCAGACATCTGTAACGATTACAACTTTTTTTTTAAACACATTCCTCTCCACTCCCACTCATCATTTAGATGATTTGCTGATGCAAACTGGGTGACGTGCCAAAAACTGCTGCTCGTTCTGGTTCAACAGCTACACCGTCATTCTTTATGTGGCGTGGTAATAGAGTAAACATCTTCCGCGTTTCGAGCAGAGCAGGACAATCAAGCCAGCTAGAGCGGAAGTAAATAATTTATCCCCTCATGCTCAGCAATGTCACAAATCAACCCTGGCAATCATTTAACAGGAGGTGGCAACGTGATAAACGGGAGAACCAAGGTTAGGTGAAGCTGCAACACTGACAGCATTGTTATAGTAAGTTGCCAGTAGTGGTACACTGCGTCCTTTGGAAGAGTAATTTACTGAATCTTAAATCTCCACCCAAGGCCAACGTGTGATTAAGTAGGAGAAGGAAAATTGCAGGAGTAAGGTGTAAAATATAAGCCTTTACTTTCACAAGTTTGTGGTCAGACATACTCATATATTCCTCCTTAAATAGTCTACATTTTGATTCCATGTTAAATATCAGTATCGCCAGATCTCGTCCTGAAACACTAAATCAGTATCAACATGTTTTCCAATCGGACATATTGCCGTATTTTTATCGTACGCTGTTGGCTGGCATGCCACAGATCAGGCAAGTGAACACAAGAAACAACTTGTCTGAAAAAAAACGCTCTCATCACGCACCTGAGAATTCGAATAACTTAGCAAAACAAGCTTGCAGAAAGTCACTTTGTTACTCTGAGGAAGTCCATATGGCAGAAAAATGATACCAAAGGCATCAGTGACGCAGTTTGGAATAAATCTCCTCTTCAAAGTGACTGTATAAAGGTGGAGCTAGAAATCAATGTATTAATGCACAGGTATCCCTATAGGTATAAACCTAAAGCTACACTGCATACCTTTTTTTTTTTTGGTTAAAACAAAAGTATGAATGAGTCAGCGGAGAAAAATATTGTCTTAAACACAACGTTTCTGAGCTGCCAAGAGTCGCCCTGATAATGTTGTAATGGTAATTCATAGTAATTCTGACAGGTTTGAAGGCAAGAAATTTCAAACGCATGCATCACACACCAGCTGAACTACATCCTTCGTCATAAGACCTGAAAGTAGTACAGCCTAATATCCGAACCCATTCTGCTCATCACTGCTACAGCGGGTTTATCATCTGAAACTGACCTTCCAAATTTGAGATGTCGAGATAACAATTTCGCATGACGGACCCACTACAGTGAATCTCACACCTTCACGAAGCAGGTTGTTAACTTGGAGGAAGTTATTCCTTACCATGTCACCATAGCTCGACAGGATTTACAAGCTCCGACTAGGATAAACTGAAGAAAATGTCCCGTCAATTCAGAATTCCTACTAAATGACGAAATACAGAGTCTTCGCACTTTCCGAGGTAAGTCAAATGTAGCATAATACACATTCGATAAAGGAAGCTTCGATATAAAGGAACATTTTTCATTAAGTAGAACTGTGTCTGAGTGTAGATTTGGAGAGTTCTGACTCAATGAATCGCCACAAACTGTACAAAGAGCGATTAAAAACTCCAAAAATGAAACAGGTTCACAAGGCCAATGGACATGTTTTTGTGCATTTTTGAGCGATAACTCATACTAGCGTACACCGATGGTAATTATTAGCAAAAACACATCTTTCTTTTAACTGATGCATAACCAGGACATGTATGAGATTGTATTGTAGTGCTGTGGGTAATACAGGAAAAAATGACTCACTCTTCCGATACAGATCAGTAAAATCACAACCTAAAAGCGGTCACAGGGAGCTTATCGTGCAAGGCAGGTGGTGGCAGAGCTAAAGGTAACAATCTCTGTTACCATGAGACATGATGAACGGTGATTGTGTGTGTTTATATGGGTAGCTATCAGAAACGTACAGCCAGCAAACAATAAGAAACATTATAATTAGTTCATTCCCCACCACTCAAGAGTGTGTGGCAAGTAAAGTTACAGTGTGTCTGAGTGGAGCACAGTACGGATACCAGAGCCAACACAAGCCCCTGATTGTTCCTCACAGGGCATCATTCAGCATTCGCTAATAGCTCAAGCGGTGACAGCTACCTCAGACAAAAACGCTTTTCACAGCACAAAAGCAGCTTTCTGAGCACCTTAACGCTAGAGAAACAACTTCCTCCTCCTTGCTGCACCACTAATCTGTAAAGAAAGACATTCCAGCAAGCGAGATCATCCCAACTGCACCAGAAATGTGGTGGCATGATATCATCAGGTTGAGCTCGAATGTATCATCACGACAAACAATTTTCCCTAACCTAACCACAATTAGCTGGCAGGTTGCAGTGTGTTTGGTTTGGGATTTGGACATCTGCACTCCTGCTGCTGGCTATGGAAAAAAAACTCTCATGACGTTTCTACAAAACCAGTGACATTCTTTTGAGCAGCTTAAGAAGGCACAATGTGGACTGGTTCATACACATATCCAGAGAGACATATACGCATATTAGAGGTGAATAAATAATAATTAAGTTTAAAAGCAAATCAATAAAAAATAAACAAAAAT
>CM040472.1:16468892-16479185 GCA_022758105.1 Pangasianodon gigas | reverse complement strand
TTTACTGTCCTTCTTACAATATGGCTCAGAGATCGGATACAATAATGTCTCGATGACGGAGAATGGAAAGCGTCCTACAAAACCAGGGGCTGTAAAATTACACAAACCTGTGACTGTGATAAAACTGTTCTTAAACTCTTTTAGATTAATCCAATTGCACTGAACATAAACTGGAGGAACAAACCCAACCTTCCATCTGGCTCTGACATCTGGGGTGTGGTTTTGAACACAGAAGGTACGCGGATTAAAAAAACACACACACACAGAAGAGCAGAACAGCAGGGGAGTGAAAATAAGAAACAGCACATGTTCTGAATTTCGTGTCTCAGGGTGAGGCTCCTCGAGCTGCTTTGCTTTTCTCCAGGCGGTGATTTCCACGCCAAGAATGCAGAGGAGAGTAGGAGATTATGACAGAAGGCTACGGGCAAACACGATTTCACAACATGACCACATCCTAAACACTACAGCCGTCCAAACAAATTTCATTACTCCAATATTTTTCAGATTTTCATATTATTTACAGATTAATGCAAGAAAGCACTGTAGAATTCTCGATTCTGATTGGTCAGACGATTCAGCTACAAATCACAGGTTTATATTAATGCGATCGTTCTAACACGTTATGGTTTCTATAGTAACAGCTCATTCGATTTGTCAAGTTTTCTGTAAGGAGACGTTTATTTAACATTCATGGAAGGAGTCTCCAGTGTCAGCACTTTGTAAAGGTCAGAGTTTTCCAGCAGAGGAGTTTACGCGTTTGGATTTCTCAGTAACATGACAAGTCTTTTGGAATTCACGAGAGAAAGCGAGAGGCTGGTGAGGGAACTTCCTAAAACACAAGTAATAACTTCTTTTGTTGATGTTCCACAACATTAAATGTAACTAGAAATGGATAAAACATATAACATATAACATGGCATTTATTACATTTATTACATTTTTTTAAATAATCGTGGGGAAATCACTGTGTTATAAGAGAAGGCTGTTAAAGCAAAATAATAAATAATAGTTATATAATAATAATATATTCCTAAAACAGCACACCCGATCGTGTTCTACTCCTTACTTTTGAAAAAATCGCATTAAAGTTAAGGATAAATTTATGACATTGATTCTGTCCTATTTGCTTTATAAAGCATCAGGTTTCTGTTGTTTTTTCTGTCACACTTTCTGTGTAAAAAGGTGTAAAGACTCATTCAAATGAATATATTACATTCAGGCTGACCGGTCAGAAAGACACACCCTGTACCGTCAGTGATTTGGGAAAAACATTATCGTGTTGCCTGACTTCACCCATCAGAGCACACGGCATTTCCCCAAGTGCCTGGACTCTCATTCCAGTGTTATCTTAAGGCCTGTTCTCTCTCTCTCTCTCTCTCTCTCTCTCTCTCTCTCTCTCCCCCACCCCCCCAAACAAACACACACACACACACACAGTGATGGAGTTTATCTCCTCTGGCCAACACAAACAGGGGTTTGCCGGCAGGGTCGAGAAAGCCTGACCTCTTCACCTCCCCCCCAGACCACTCCAGCATGGACAACTACATCGTCTCTGAGCTGCTGCAAAAATACTGAAGTGTTGTAGCAGAGTGTGTGTGTGTGTGTGTGAGAGATTTGTTACGGCGTGCCACGGTGAATGATCAGACAGTAATCTCAACACGGTCTTTTTCAAAATACAGTTTAAAATGCATTTCTGTTTATTACCATCTACCCGGTCATTTTTTTAACCCAATCAAGTTCCTTCCTCCAGTAGTTTTGCGACTACCTAAAAAATTCTCAACCCCGTTCCTGTGTACTCACTCGCCCTAAATCACATTACAACAATCTCCGTTTCTCAGCACAGCAGACATGACTGTGCTGTAGCTGTACTCAATATGCTACTGATATAAACACATTACGCTGCGGCCGCTGCTCTTGCTCTGAGCATATTCCTAACTGCATCATACACGACAGAAACACACAGAAGAACTAAACGATCTATTTTTGGCTAAGCAGGGTAGCACTAGTTTGATTTTTTTGTTTATTTTTTGTTATAAGGTCTCATGCTTTCAGCTTATAACGACTAACGGGCCTCATTTATCAAGCTGGATATGAACGGATTTATTCGTAAATCGTTCGTACAAACGTTTACACAAGAAATTTGGTTTTCATGAAAATCCTGTAATTTCAGGGGGAAAAAAACGTTCGTATTCTACTCGTGCTCCTGAGTGTGTGTAAATTTACGCATAAAAAGATTAACTAATGTAAATGTCGACTTCATCCACTACAAATCATATAATGTGCATGGATTACTGCACTTTTCAATCTGGAATATACAGTGGAGGTTAAACTGCTCATTGTTTATTACGTTTACAGCGTTTAGCAGACGCCCTTAACCAGAGCGACTCACAGAAGAGCTTTGGAGTCTCTATCAAAAACACATCCTCATGCTAATTCACTAGGTCAGGGACTAAGAGTACCATCGAGAACATTTAGTGAAAATCAATTGTTTTATATTATTGGGATTAAATAAAGAATATAAAAAATTAAGTAATCCAACACAAACCCAGAAATTAAGACAAATAAAACTAGTAATTCAATTATGACTAAAGAAATGGCGGTGTACAAACATCGGTGTCTGTTTGCACAGAGCCGTAAGCTGTAAACAAACACCTCAGCTGATGGAGGATTTAGTGCTCACTTACTATTATTACTATTATAAAATAATTTTAATGGCATAGAAGTGAGTCATAATAACTTCCACTTCTGTCTTTCTGCCTTTACCCTGATCTTTCATTTCGTGCTCCTAGCTGTCTGTGCACTTGACCTTTTATGGAGTTTTGGGGGCGTCACTACATGAAAATGAGCTGTGTGTGTGTCGGGAATGCATTTTGCACTTTACGGGTGATCAGCATACACACACGAGTACGAAAAAAAATCAGCGTTTCCAAAACTTTCACAAATCAGGCAAAAAATTTTAGTTCTGCTTAACAATTATTTTATAACGATTAGAATCTCTGATTAGAAACAACTGATTGTGTTAAATTTGTGTCTTTAAAATTGTAAATGTTAGAATTTTGTGTAATTTAGGTTTTGTTCTGTTCCCTTATCTTCAGGGTTAATCCTTTTTTCTAGGACATTTAATAAAAGTATTATTGAAGTCAGTTTTCAGAGGTTATCGTTGTATCACGACTGCCTGTATATCATGCCTGTAACATGTTTAAGTATCATGATATGATGTTTTTGTCATATTGCCCCTCCTTCTATATACAAGGACGTGCAGAGGCTTTTGTACAAAAATTTCAGAATAAGTCGATTGTCAAAATAATGGTTGATTAACACCGTGATATTTTTACTCTCAGTTATGATACTGTATACCGTAAAAGCCCCCTCCACCCCCCTCTCCATATTGTGGGAATAACACAAAGCCCATTCTCTCTCCTGAACAAAAGCATTTAAAAGCATTTCGCGGTCTGAATGGTGCTCAGTGATGTGGGACATTACGCAGGGACACTTCACTAATTACTCTGGAGTATTTGTGCCGTCACGCCGCCATACCATCAGCCATTCACAGCACGGTGAGGTCACCCTGACGCAACGTCCTCACATGGCTGCTACAGTAACACATCAGAATCGGGACTACAACCCTCCAAGACACCAGTGAGAACACAAAGAGACACACACTGTGTATGTACACTGAGGTACACAGCGTGCAAGAACATTAAGATCTAATGAGCTGAATCTCACGCAGCATTAACACTCAAAACCAAGCGAGCAACAATGAAGGCATCAGTTTTTCCATCCTGCTTTTTTATCTGCGTTATCGTGAGAAAACGGAAAAGCTTTACTCTCCTCTAGACTAAAAACTGCATACATGAAAGCAGACTTGAAGATTTTCATATCCAGTTAAAATGTCTGTCATTCTGTCATTCAGCTGTCAGTCTGTCGCCAGAACGAATCCCGATGATACCGCAGTCATCCGTGACTGGGAGGAAAAACTGATCGTGCTGTCTGGGTGGGAGGAGCATACTCTCTCCCCTGTCAATCAGAGCAACATTAACCAACCACAGGCGTCTGTGAGAGTCATGCATGAGGAAGAGTGCAGATAGCGCTTTCCTCATGAATGACACTGTATAAGCAGCAGTTTGAAAAGATGTGGTAATCTCGATCGAACCACGTGTTAGCATTCGCCTACCTCACCTGGTAGAGGATGTGTGATAGGTGAGAAACACTTCCTCCATTTTTTTAATCAACGAAACAGACAGTCCCGCCTTCTTGTTTTGTATTGGCTCAGAAGACAAAGGCTTAGGAATTCACAGATCTTTCACGTCCCTCCTCTGTGAATTTTATTCGTGTTTGCAGAATAAAATTCACTGCTTTAGCAAAAAAAAAAAAAAGGGGCAAAAGTTTTTGGGTGTTTCACGTTTTGCTGTAGCAATGGCTAAAAAACTGTAAATGCTACGGCTAAACTGCAGACACTGGCATCTCTGCCACTGCAGCCGGTGTTAAGATGTGTCTTTATTATCGGCACTGATTTAAACCATAAAGCAGTGTGGAAGTATGAGCGCTTGCCCACTCTGCAACCCCAGGGGCGCTAGTTTACAAAACACTAGGGGGGCAATCCATGGTTCGCTCAGCCTTGATAGAATCAGGATTTAAATATCATTTAAAAAATAAATAAATAAAAAATAAATAAATAAATAAACTCTCCACTGGTTGCCAATTAGCCTGTACATCTAGCTGTATCCCCGGGAGAAGCGAGCATACCTGACTCGGGACTAAGTAACGATGGAACGAGCATCCCACCAGTACACACACACACACACACACACACACACACACACGCACGCACGCCTCACACTGCAGCTCTTTCTGAATAATAAAACTACACTATGGAGACATTCCACACTCGCCTCCTGAATAAGTGCCTTGGAGAGAAGAAAGAAAAAGAAAGAGAGAGAGAGAGAGAGAGAGGGAGAAAGAGGGGCCCAAAACAAAACACATAAAACAAAAGACCGAAAGCCACGCCACAAATAGTTGGCAGGCTACAGGGCCATTTGTGCGAGCCTGTGAGCCTTTGCTCCACAGACGGTCAAGCTTAAGGGCTGGACGAAAAAAAGAGTCGTGTTTCTCAGAACAAGAACCTAATAAACAACAACTATGAGATACAGAAATTTAGTTGAATATTTAAACAAGGTGAAAAAATGGCTCTGATCTAGTAAGGTCATCTGAATATGTGTGTGTGTGTGTGTTTGACCATCAGAGCTTCTGAGAAGATTAATGTTGAGTCAAGGAAACCCATTCACAAGTAAATCAACACCTTTTGACCAATCAGAATTGAGAATTCAACCTGCGCTGTGGTATAACGTGACTATATTATCCTGATATGAGTCCTAACTGTACATACTTTCATAATTCAGCCATAAAGTACGTTACGCGGCGATACAGTGCAGTGAATCTCAACCTTGTTAGCACGTCTGACCTCTGACTCAGCTTTTAATCAAGAGAAATCAATCTCTGGAAACCTGCCAAAGTGATCACACGTCAAATGATCACGTAAACGCGCAAGGCTGGGAGAATTTTAAAACAGTTTTAAATAAAAAAATAAATAAATAAACACCCACGGAGCCAGAAAAAGCTCAAAAATAAAACGTGTGCTGGCGAGGGTGTAAAATGCAGGTGTGTGTGTGTGTTGCAAAGAGAATCAAGAATGTGAGGGGAGGAGGAGGAAGAGGAGGAGGAGAGCCCAACCCTTAACGCCACATGAGCAGATTTGTTATGGTTCAAAATTTATTTGTTATGGTTCAACACGGCTCCAGGGGGAAAAAAAAAGGCAGGTTGAAATCGAAGGAGGCTGTACGGATCCACAGTGAACAAAAATCTCAAAAAAGAAGGTCAGTACGCAAACGAGAGAGGACTAATCCTGTGCCATTCCTCTCTTCGTTCAGTACAAAATGCTGCTCGTAATCCTGCTGTCTGGTGCTGCAGAGAACCTCATCCATTTTGTGTCTCACGTAATTACAGTGCATGAGCGCTTCAGGGGCTTCAGCACAGAGGAAGTGCGGAGAAACAGGAAAACCATTACCATGGAGAAAGTTTGCCTGGGAGAGGTGTGTGCACACACATGCATTGTTTGCAGACTTGCGGTTTGTTTTTGTTTTTTCCCCCCCAGACTCGCTTGATATGTTCTGTGAAGTCTGAAAACTTTTTCCATGTCTGGGAGCGGTTCAGAGAACATTCTGGACTTCGCCTCGACCGGTCTAAGGCTTGCCGATACGACGATATAATAATATCAATATTGCAATAAATCATGGAAAGACACTTTTTTTTTTTTTTAAATATCTTTAGTATCAAGATACAACTTTTTTATTTTTTTAAATAATTACAAACTCCTTTTCCATGTCAGAATTCAGTCTTTGTGGAATCTGAGTTTAACACTTCGTAATTTTTGTAGATTCCATGCAACAGCTTCTGCATTTTTTGCCACACTGCTAGCTAAAAATAGAAATCATGATACATATTGTGCATCGTGCAAATGTTTTCAAGTATGGTGATATGGTATTTTTTTTGTCACACCGTCCAGCCCTAGTGAGGCGTGGAAGCTATCCTGTCTTAGCAATCCATGCTGAGCAACGTGATTGATTGACATGTTTCAAGTTTGGTGATGGTGAGGAAATTGTCAGCGAAGGAAACAGAACGCCACATTGATCTAAAAAAAAATAAAATAAAAAAAAAAGAAAGAAAACATATTTTCGTCGAACTGGAACGCTGAAACACACCTTTGTGGAACAACATTGCAAAAAACGCATGTCTTGTGCATGGCTAAAAAAACGTTTGCAGGTACTTCTGCGCGATTACGTGTTCTTCACCATTTGAGTTTTTGCACCAGAGGAAAAACAGCAAGTGGATGAACCTAGTGCCTACCATTTTGCACAATCTGTGTGCAGAAGATTATGCACGATTATGAGCCCCGCCCCCAAACAGTCCCGAATGTGAACTCGAGTATTCAGACCGAGTGTGTAAAACGCCCTTATCCTTCATCAGGAACATGGGCGCCTGGGATGAGCAGAGTTCAGAGTTCATGTCCAGGATATTCATCTGTTTTATTCGTAGATAAGCAGCTATAACAACCAGACAACGAAAATAAACCTTCCTTCCTATTAACATTTCTCACTCCTTATTCCCGACATTATAATTCAGATCATTCCCATATTAAACTAACCCTTGCTTTGCTTTAGTGCAATAAATCTAGTACTAAAAGTGTGTATTCTTTCCCCTCTCCCACCCCACTGCTCTAATGTACTGCCCTCTTCCCAACACACACCCTGGTGGTGTTTCCCAGGTGACCATTTCCCCAAATCTCATTTCCTTCAGCCCTGTAGTGGAAACACGGCCGCAGCCAAAACGGATGCAACATCAGCGAGACTCACGGCGCAGAACAATCGGGCCGGAGCGCTCCAAACAGGGTGGAGACGTGTGGACTGACCGACTTACTTTCACAACACTACCAGGCTGGGTTTCAAATCAGTAAAGACTCAAAAAGCTTCATGATTTTATTTAACGTCCATCAATACTCAAGTGGAGAGGAAAACAAAACCAAAATAAAAACCATCATTTACAACAAGCTGTACATTTATTACCAACACAATAATTCCACTAATAATTCATTTTTTCAGTAACTGAGCTGACTCTTCGCAAACATTTCCAGCTGAGTTACGTGAAATATCAACAGTGCAACAGTGACAGTTTGAGTCCTGTGTTCATGAGACTTGTGGATCAGATCAGAAAAATGTCAAATCCGATCTAATATTTCAGTCCAACCTCATCCCTGATACTGACTGACATTCCGTTAAATGTGATGAAACAGCATATTACAACTAAAATCAGCGTTAAAACAGGTGTTAGCTGAAATCAGTCATTACCATAGAAACGATAACGTATAATGTATATTAAGGATATTAAAGGATATCATTAATATAAACCTGTGATTTGCAGCTGCACTACTGTTAGAGTTGCTATTATAGAAAATGAATCTGATGGATTGTGTTTAATTTTATTATAAATTACACATACACATTTGCTCGGAAGGTTTGTGGAAGGCAGGAGGGCTTTGCCGATTCATACACAACAATACTCGACTTATCTCTTTCCCCTTTTAAAGCACGATATTTATGTCTTCTTGGAATGTTCATTTTAATTCCTGATAAATTCTTTGCGGAGCCGAAGCAGGGGCCGGTGTTTATTCCAGTACAGACGTGATGATGTCAGATCCGGCTGTGTCAGATGTGAGACACAGCCGTGACGTCGTTGATGCGCTTCTGCTGAGCTTCAGAGTTTTGTGGGATTAAAGGCAGTAATGTGTTGTGTTGTGGAGGATTCAGACCGTGCCAGGCTCCAGCTGGATCAGAGCTCAAACCACATCAGCTTCAGATAGGAAAATCATGTGTGCGTCCACGATAAACAGGAAGCTAATCAACATTAATAAATACACGCTTATAAAACACTACAATCTATTTCCTTAATCAGAGACTGAGTACCAGTCTGAAAAGCTGATATATTTATGCCCTGAAAAAGTGAAATATGGCTTAGCAAGGAATAAAACACGTGAGTGGTGTCCTGTTTTAGGAAAACAATCAACAAACAGGATGGTGTGATGAAGCAGAGTTACTGTTACCGTCCCACAGTTGATTATTTTCCAAGTGTTTTATTCCTCTTATACTACAGCATTTCGCCAACGATCACAATTTTTCATGTATTTAAGAAAGACACGTCATACTTTTTATCCGTTTATAGTTACAACTAACTAACAAGTGAGTGCCTGTTCTCACTTACATTATAGCAGCAATAAACAATTACTCCTTCACCAGTCTCTTTTTTTTCTCTCTCTTTTTCTCTCTCTCTCTCTCTAAGTTAATAAGACAAAAAAACATTCATCTTGTCAAGTTAGCAAGAGACCGCAAAAGCGTAAAACTCCTCTGTCCTTAAAGTTACAACTTTATCTCTGACACTGGAGACTCCTTCCATAAATATTACATAAGAAAACCTCACTATAAATGCTTTCCTTTGTTAAATAAGAACACGTTTTTTGAAATCTGCTTATTATTATGTGGCGCATCCGCTATACAAGTTGCTATAGAAACGATAATATATTACTGAGCGCATTAACATAAAACTCTCATTCAAGTTACAGACGGATCTATTGTCCGAGTCGTGCTGTTATATAAAATTAATCAACACCCTCTGACCAATCCGATTTGAGAATTCATCATGACGTTCTTGAGGAACAGACTTGGGACGTTCTTATTTGGGACCAGAAACTCAATAATCAAAAGTATCGGATCGATATCGAACAATACTCGGAGCGCTGATATCGATATCGTATCGAATGAAATAAGTGGGATTAGTGCGTTCCTACTTTCAGACAAGCCACAAGAGATCATGAAGATGTTCCCATCGCACTCCTGGTTCATTTAAACAGGTAATCAGCTGATGCTAATATCAGTGTGCTTCTCTGCAGCTGTAGGTGTGTGAGCTCAGAACACATTAATAGAGAAACTGAAATTAATCAGAATCATGTTAAGAAATGTCACACAAACATCTCTGATGCTGCTCAGCTCGAAAAGCCACATTCATGACATTTGATCAGCTCAGGATTTCTAAATCTGTTAACCAGTTAGAATCGGGACTGGGAGCTGCCGCCATTTTTGATACGTTAAATGACAAACCAAAACTTTTCCTGAAACATTATTTGACCTCTTTGACCAACCATGCATTTATTCCTCAAACATTAGCAAGCTAATGTTAGACGCTTGGCTGTCATCATCTTAGCACAAAGATCCACCAAACTACACACAACAGTCATGAGACCCATTGTGTGTCCAAGGCTTTACACAAACACACATTCAGAGACACACACAATCACAGAGAGAGAAACAATCAGAGAGACAAATGCACACAGTCACAGAGAGACACACACAGTTGCAGAGACATACGCTCACACAGACACACACATAAAAAGATACAACGAGACACGAACAGTCACAGAGAGAGACACAGTCACAGTTACTCAGTCACAGACAGACACAGAGACATACGCTCAAACACAGACACACACGTAAAAAAGATACAGAGAGACACACAGCCACAGAGAGAGAAACACACACACACACATGGCCACAGAGGGAGAGAGACACACACACATGGCCACAGAGAGAGAGAGACACACACACATGGCCACAGAGAGAGAGAGAGACACACACACATGGCCACAGAGAGAGAGAGAGACACACACACATGGCCACAGAGAGAGAGAGA
>CM040472.1:16448374-16468792 GCA_022758105.1 Pangasianodon gigas | reverse complement strand
GCCACAGAGAGAGAGACACACAGCCACAGAGAGAGAGACACACACAGCCACAGAGAGAGAGAGACACACACACACGGCCACAGAGAGAGAGACACACAGCCACAGAGAGAGAGACACACGATCTCAGAGAGACACACAGTCACACATAAAAAGACACTGAGACACAAGCAGAAGCACAGACACACAGAGAGACAAAAGCAGGGACACACACACAGACATAGAGACAAACACAGACACAAAGACATGCACACGGTCTCACACACACACACAGACACACACACGCACACACACGCACACACACGCATATATAGAGACCCAGAGAGAAACATGCAGAGACACACACATACATACAGACAGACACAAAGAGAGACACAGACACAAAGAGACACATATACAGAGAGACAGACACACACACTCCTCATGACGTCACTGGGATTAGTATAGCCACTGTAGCTGCTTAGGCACTTCACAGTATCTCCCTAAACTATAACCTCATTTATCCTGCTAATATACGCATTTTGCTTTTAACTGCTTAATGCTGTTTGAATTAAAGTATGGTCTGTGAAAGTCCACTCAACACCAACAACAACAACAACAACAACAACAACAGCATTATTAGCCTGTTCTGCTAAGTTAGCTAGCGAGCTGCTTAGCTGTGCAGCAGGTTAGCTAACATTACCGGTGTGTGATTTGCTAGCTAGCGTCTCACTGATTAGGATTATCTTCCTTAAAAATCAAATAAATTAAAAACAACACAGCAACATCAGCTAAACAGAAACACAGAGACTAACAGAATGAAAACACACAGCGGTGGTTAGTTAGCTTGGGTAACCTTTATGTGACATTTGTTAGCTAGAAAGATGGGAAAGATAACTAGCTAAAAAAATTTATATATGCAAATTAAAGAGAGGTGGAGGTATATGTATAGATTTGTAGCATTTTTTAAAATGATTTTACAGATTAAAATCTTAAATACTTGTGTTTTTAGGGTTGAAGTTGTGTTCAAACGGTGCACCAGGGGTAAACAAACAAACAAACAAATAAACAAACAAACAAATAAATAAAACCGGATGCACCGGACACAAGTGGGGAAACGGGTTCAGGATTAAACACTTATTGTGTAATTTGTGGTGATTTCTGTCCAGCCGGATGTGTGTGTGTGTGTGTGTGTGTGTGTGAGGCCACACCGAGGCCTGGCTGATCTACACCCCGGTGTCGGTGTCTCTCACCTCGGTCGGTTGGCTGATCTCGAACAGGTCGAGCCGGTTCGCGTTCCAGTGGTTAATGATGTCGGCCAGCTTGCGCCGCTCCTCCTCTCGGTTCCCCGACATCTTCCTTACAGACACACACACACACTCACTCAGTCCCGAATTATTCTCAACAATCCGATTTAATCCAGAAACACACACAAAAAACTGCGGGTTAAAAACGCGGTGTTGGAGCGCAGGCGGTCTCCGGTTGACGCGCCTCTCTGCCTCTCTCTCTCTCTCTCTCTCTCTCCGTGTTCTCTTCTCTCCGCCTCTTTCTCCCGTTTCCGCGTTCTCTCTCTCTCTCTCTCTCTCTCTCTCTTTCTCTCTCTCTATGTGTGTGTGTGTGTGTGTGTGTGTGTGTGTGTGAGTGCGCGCGCGCTCCCGTATCACAATACAAGCCCTCCCCGCGGCCGCGCGCGCGCTCCCGTTCTACGATGATGTATTCCCGTTTCCACCCCCATCACCATCACCATCACCACTTCCCCCCGGACTCGCGCGCGCCCAGCGGAGTCACGCCGAAGCTCGCGCGCCACGAGAATCCGTATTTTAAAGGAACAGTTCTGAAATAATAATAATAATAATAATAATAATAATAATAATAATAATAAATAAATAAATAAATAAATAAGCTCGGGTTTTAATGGAACAGTTCTGAAATAATAATAATAATAATAATAATAATAATAATAATAATAATAAATAAATAAATAAATAAACTCGGGTTTTAATGGAACAGTTCTGAAATAATAATAATAATAATAATAATAATAATAAATAAATAAATAAATAAATAAATAAACTCGGGTTTTAATGGAACAGTTCTGAAATAATAATAATAATAATAATAATAATAATAATAATAATAATAATAAATAAATAAACTCGGGTTTTAATGGAACAGTTCTGAAATAATAATAATAATAATAATAATAATAATAATAATAATAATAGATAGACTAATATAAATATATACAGTGTGGTTCCAAAAGTCTGAGACCTCATTGAAAATCTGAGATTTTTTTTTTTTCATTTAAAATTGGAAATAAACAAAAGGTTTTAGAATTCTGAAATATTTATACGAAGAAAGTAAATATTCAATATCTTGCATATATAATATTTAAGATTCTGCACCAGTTCTATGTCCCAGTTTAAATGTAAGCAGATTTGTGAAGTTGACCATGTTAAAGGTCAGACTTTCCTCATGTCTAATCTCTTCTGTTGGAGCGTGTGATCAGACGATGGATCGGATGGATTTGATCTGAAATGGATCATCAGGTTTTTCACAGGCTTGTGGAGTCCATGCCAGCTCGAGTGCACACTGTCATTAAAGCAAAAAAGGGACAAACCAAATACTAAAAAACTGAAATTCATGTTTCAAAGATTCTACTTTTCACTCAAGTTCTGGTCAATAATATAATTTGTAATGAAAATTGTTGTATTAAATAAAACAGAATGTAAAATAGAAGCATTTTCATTCGTGTTCTCAGACTTTTGGACCCCACTGTAGTTCCAGTTGATAATCAGATGTCCACATACTTTTGACCATATAGTGTTGCTAACATTAATCAAAGCTTATAACTAGTAATTAGCATCTTGATTTATGTATTAATGTATCATATACATGTCACGATCACGTCACAAATCGTCACGCTTTTCTCAACATGACACTGTTTGGATAACTTTTACCCAGTGAGACAATTCTTCATGAGCTTGGACTACACTTTACACTAAACAATTAAGGAATAGATGAATGCTGTTAGAGGAAAATAATCAACAACCAGGTGGTGTGATGCAGCCCGAAGCGACTCGGAGTTAATGTTATCACCCTGCAGTTGATTATTTTACTACATACGCATGTCCCGGAGAGTGTTAATCTCATACATCTTATGCAACAGCAATTTGTCAATGATTACATTACAAAAGAATGACCTTTATTTTGTTTATAATAACAAATGGGACGTCCAGAAGACAAGTTAGTTCTTGTTATCACTCGTTACAGCAGCTACAAACAGTCATTCCTTCACAACCGTGTAGGACAAAACAAATAAATAAATGCAGCTTGTCATGATACTGATAAACCTGTCATACTTTAATAAATAAAAATTGTAACTGTTGGCAAACTGCTGTGGTATAAGAGCAATAAAACACTTCCGGACATGTTGTTACAGGAAGTAACCCCTCTCTGGTTCAGGCTGCGTCACAACGCCCTGTGGTTGAGTATTTCTGATTGTAATAACATCACAACCCTTTTAATCTGATTTGTTTCCGTTGATTATCATATCTGTTTTTATCGAAGATTGTATTATATCTATATAGTGTTCATATTAAAGGGTTATAATAATAATGTTTCAATAAAGAGATGTAATAATCTGTAACTCTGAATGCATCCACTGCAGTTTGGTGTGTTAATTTCATCCACAGAATCAAAATCAACAACATCAATAATCTCAGTAATAGACACTTTAAGTGATTTAACAACATTAATCCAAAGAGGATGAGAAAGTGTGTGGCAGTTTTATAATCGATGGAGATCATTTATGGCTTTTTTTTTTTTTTAAATTTAAAAACTGGGTGCATTCACGTCCACTGTCATTTTAATCAAACCCTGATCATACCATTTATTTAGAACAGCGTCATTAAATGGCAGACTGATTCCATAACGAGAAATATCACTATATAAATTAATATATAGGCCGTCTGGTGCTACTGTTTTCATCCATATGGTGCATTGTGATTATTTTTATAATTAGAAATGTGCCAGACAGGGTGAGGAAACACATGGTCTGTTTGAGAGGCTGTGATTTGAAGATTGACAGTAATCTGAATAAGATACAATACATGACAAGTTGCAAGAAGGGAAAAATGTGTGTTGGTGTATGATAAAAGAATTAAAGCTAAATGATTATATGGTATGAATAGTGATATTTAATGTGTTCTTATGCAGCACAAACGCAAATTCCTATTCAGTTCTTATTATGATTCTTTGTTGAATTATTTGGGTTGAACTGAAGTGAAGCAGTGAGACAATCCGAGTGTCTCAGTGTGCACTATCTGTGGCAGTGTGAAACAGGAAGTGGTATACGGCTGAGGGTAATATGGTTTCCTGCTGCGGTCTGAGCTTGAGCACTTTCAAAAGAGTTTGATGTCGTCACATCTGTGATTTAAGCAGGAAACCTGGACTTAAAAAAAAACTTCTAGGGATCTGATGACTGATGATAAGCAAATTAAAAGGGGAGCTTCTGAAAAGCTGCAAACTAGGAACAGTCCTCAAATATTCGCTAACAGGAATCTCTAATCTTAAAATAAAAAGCGTAAAAGTTCAGAAGTGATTGTTTTTACAGGTAGTAGGTGATTTCATACTTCCTCTATGTTGTGACTGTATGATATCATAATGTAATAAATAAGGAATAAAACACTTGGGAGAGTGCTGTTATAGAAAAATAATCAACAGTGAGGTGAAGAAGAAGAAGAAGAAGAAGTTACTATTACCAACACAAAGTTCCTATAACAACACGTCCCAAAACGTTTTATTCCTCTTATACCACAGCAATTTGCTGATTACAATTTCTGCTATGTTAAAGAATGACACATCATACTTTTTATCCATTTAGAGTTACGTGTAATGTTGTGGAATGTCTGCAAAACAAGTTATCACTTATGTTACAGCAGCTATAAACAGTCTTTCCTTCACCAGCATCTTTTTTTCCTCTCTCTAGAAGTTACTAAGATCAAAAAAAAAAAAAAACGCAGCTTGTCATGTTATGAAGAAACCGTAAAAGCATAAACTCGTCTGTCCTGAAGACGCCGGAAGACTCAAAGTTACAGCTTTACCTCTGACTGTTGCAAAGCGCTGACACTGGAGACTCCTTCCATAAATGTTAAATTAACTTCTCATAGAAAAATTCACCACTTCACACATGTTTTTGTGTTGTTACTATAGAAATGATGACGTATTAGTACAAGTGCAGCTGCACTACTGTCAGAGCTGCTGTTATAGAAAACTAATCAACACCTTCTGACCAATCAGAATCCAGAATTCAACAGCGCCGTGTTAAAACAGCGAATGGTTTCTATCCCTTCTCATGTTCTATCAGTCAATCGCTCACATTTCTTGTTTATTTATTAAAGAATGACACGTCATAGTTTTTATCCATTTATAGTTACATGTAAGGTTTTGGAATATGTGTGAAATAAGTGAGTTCCTGTTATCACTTACATTACAACAGTGTATAAGTTAAAAACTGCTATAAACATTTTGAGTCGTTCCCTCATCAGCTTTTGATAATTAGTCTTTTTTTTTTTTTTTTTTTTTTTTTTTTTTTTTTTTTTTTTTTTTTTTTTTTTTTTTTTTTTTTTTTTTTTTTTTTTGTTTGTTTAGTTGTACTTTTTCAATAAGAATTGTCAAACTGGTAATAATGTATAGCAGTCCAAAACTGTTTTTTTTCCTGCAGCGATATACTAATCAACAATATAGCAAGACAATCCTGAATACAGGTGATAACGTAATGAAAACTTACACTTAAACATTTCTTGAGAACCGTGTGTCATGAAAACAAAACAAAACAAAAATCAAAGCAGAATGCCTCTGTTTTATCTGAAAAATCACTTAGCCATGTGTAAAGAATTCAACACAAACCCAGAGAGACTAATTAAGCTATAAGTCATCCTCTCTCTCTCTCTCTCTCCCCCATATTATTCTTCTCCACATCCATTTCACATTCAAGGTAACAGCGCTGGATCTCACATGTGCTATGGGAACATGAGAACCGTGTGTGAAATGTCGTCTGGAATAAAGCTCAGCG
Organism: Pangasianodon gigas; assembly: GCA_022758105.1. NCBI lineage: Eukaryota > Metazoa > Chordata > Actinopteri > Siluriformes > Pangasiidae > Pangasianodon > Pangasianodon gigas. Next base: position 16,462,740 of record CM040472.1, on the reverse strand, counting down.
AGTGTGTGCACATGACAGTTCATTGACGCGGTCTTTAAATTGTGGTGAAGACACTCCACACACATTCCACAACTTCCACCTCTGTGATCATTCACAGAGCAAACTGAGTTTAACGTTCAGACGTTCTGACTTTTAACCTCTGGGGATATTTTTGGGTTTTTTTCCTGTTTAGGGTTTGGACACCAGATTTAGTTTACATTTGCAGTTACATATAGCTCTTAACTAGATCGACTAACAAAAATACAAAATACCTGAAGGTGCTGAAAGACAAAGAACATTTGAGTGCAAAATTTTGTCAAACTGAAAAAGACAAAGAAACCACATTTGTAGAAACGTGATATTTCATGTTGTTAAATAGTGTATATTAAGATATTAATAGTGAAAATAATTGAAATGATTTAAATCCAGATGTTCGCAACACTCTCCCCCCGCCTTCTGAAAGTCATATAGTGTAAACATTCTTTTATAACTTTTATTTCCAACATTTGCAGTAATGACTGCCTTCCCATTTCTCTTCATCAATAAACTCTTCTATCCATTATACAATGCCATTCAAAGGTTTTAGCTAGCTACCTAGCTAGCTAGCTAGATAGATAGATAGATTCACTGTAACAAGCTGTCGTTTTTTCTCGATTTGCTTCTACCTATTCCTTGGTTAGATTTTAAAATATTAGAGTTTTTAAAATGAGGTGATTTAAACAAAAAGGCTAAAACACAATGTGTTCAAAAACCTTTGACTGATTTGAAAACAGAAATTCACAGCATTTTGCTTCATGTTTTGGATTATCTAGTTACAGGATACACCCACATTTCATTCAAACTTATTAGAAGTGGGCTTTTTTTGCGGATAAAGTGTAAAAAGAAAATAGAGGTATATTTTACTTTTCTCAAACTTTTGTTAAACTTTGTGCTGGACTCTGTAAGGAGAATCTGTAAGGAATTATAACCTGATAGATTAAAGATTAATTCAGTCTAGTGACAAATTCAAAATGAGTGCATAAACAATAAATCCAAGCAAAGAGAAATACACAAAGTGTTTCCTGTAGACGCTTGTTTCTATCTGTATCTATGAGGGTGAGTCAAATGAAAACTTTAAAAGAGTGACATTAATTAGAATTTAATTGAATTTTTTTTCTAGAGCAATCTGGAGACTCACTACGCTCGGAACATTTGCACTGACAGAAATGGAGATTTTGTAGAAAAATGATCCACTGTTGTGTCACCTACTTGCAATAAATATTTCAAAAGAAAAAAAAAAGTCCACTCAGCTCACCTTCATAAAAAGCGTACAGTGTGAGTGTGTGAAGTTTTTGACACTTGGATCACTCCCATCTCAAAAATGCACACGGTCTCCCAGCGGTGTAGGTGCGTCCCTTTAACACACTGACTGCTGGAAAATGATATTTGTACAGCTGCTGCATGAAGTTTGGCAAAAACATATTGGAATGATGATGAGTATTTCCACTGTGGAAATTTCCCAGAATCACAGCTGACACAGCTTAAAACTGGAGACTCCTGCTATTTCCAAGTTTCTGTTTCAACATGACAAATGACAATGACAACATGACTATCTGTAGCGCATTATAAACTACTTTGTACATAGACAAACACATAAATGAGGAGTAGTACGTAGTAAAGAATAAAACACTTAGGGGTGTGCTGTTATAGGAAAATAATCAGCAACAGGGTGGTGTGATGAACTCCTCTGTCCTGAAGACGTCATAAAATTTAAAGTTGCAGCTTCACCTCTGACACTGGAGACTCCTTCCATAAATATTTAAATAAAAGGCTTCTTACAGAAAACTTCACCATATCAAAGATTACACACATTTTTTCGTCTGTTTATATGGAGTGTCCACCATAAGTCCCTGTGCAAGGTGTTACTACAGAAATAGAAACGATAACGTATCAGAACGAGCGGATTCACATAAACCTGTGATTTGTAGCTGATCTATTGTCAGAGCTGCTGTTATAGGAAATTAACCATCTTCTGACCAATCAGAATCAAGAATTCAACAGTGCTATAAAATATAATAATCGTTAATCCATTTTCCTTTCATTCGGCACATAGTTTCTTCTTGTTGTAGTCAAAATCACTCCAGCACTGAACTCCACATGATTTCCTGTACATTGCCTGCTCATGTCCTGTACACAATCCCATAAAAGAAGCTTCTGTATCTCCTAATGTAAAAAAAAAAGTTTATTGTCCGAATAAAATCCAGCTCGTAAAGACATTCCCATGCTGCTGTTTAACTTGTTGATGAAGCCGAAAACAACCTACTTGTCATAAGGTAGGAGGTTGAGACAGATGCAGTTGTAGTTGAGGCTGATTTTAACGAAATACCAGGCAACAAATCCAAGACCTACGGCAAGATCAGGGTCAAAAACACAAAGTAGGTCAGGTGAGACACAGACAGGATAACCAGGGCTTAGGCAAAACACGAGGGTCAAAAGGCTAGCAAAAGTCAAGAACCACAACAGGGAACACAGTAACTCAAGGCTTGGTAAAGTCAGATAAGCACACAGACTGAGTGTTTACTTCACAGTGATAGTGAGTGTAAAAGTACAATACTGTATATAGTGCCAGTAATGATTACTAACTGGTGTGCATGGTTAGAAGTCAGGTGACTGTGAGTGTGCTAAGGTGCATGTCTCGGTGTGTGTAGTCCATAACGGCCATGTTTGTAGGCCGCAGTGTGTTCTGGGAAACTGAGTTCGCTGACTGTGATGTTCTAACACTACTGTTTTTGTTATTTTGTGAGACACTACAGGTGAACATGGTCATTTTTTAAAAATAATAGCTACCGTCATGAATCTTTGCCAGTTTATTGCTGATATTCTTTTAAAAAAAATTATGTTTTTCATATGTGAACTTTAAAAAAAATTTTTTTTATATATATTTATAAAATTAGGCTTCATCTAGTTACATATGTGTAAATTTGGTGCTCTCAGGATAAAAACTTTTACTAAACAGTTTGTGAAAAAAGATAATTTCTTTATTGTTTAACTAAGAAACCATCATGGTTTGTTATAAAAATAGCTCATTAATGTCATTTTATTAGTATAAAATCTAACACGAATCCAAAAATAATCAACATTTTGAGAAAATCGTTCTGTAATATTGTTCTAATTAGGGATAGGGATGAATTTCACGAATGCATGTGATCTAGAAACAGAAAATTTTGGTTCTGAATATTAAAACAGAAACTTTTTTTTAAAATGTATTTTTTAAATATTTTTATATTTTTTAAACAATGTGTTTAAAAAAATACAGTGTGGTGTCATGTGTATCCACTCCAGTGAGTGTGGTTTATAAAGGTTATAAAGGTTTATAAAGGAAATTGGCATGTATATCATAATGATGCATATACTGTACACTGACAGACCACTTTATTAGGAACACCTGTAAATCTGTTCATTCATGCAGTTATCCAGTTGGTCAGTCATGTAAAATCATACAGATACAGGTCACAAGCCACAATTAATGTTCACTGTGGTGAGCAGAAAAGCATCTCAGAGCACACAACATGTCTAAACTTAAGAAGACCACATCAGAATCTGTGCCTGTCAGCCAAAGAACAGGAATCTGAGGCTAAACTGGGCACAGGATCACTAAAACTGGACACCTGAAGATTGGAAAAAACACCACCTGGGCTGATGAATCTCCATTTCTGCTGCAGATCAGAAGTTGTGTCAGCAGTTAAGGCTGGTGGTGGTGGTATAACGGTGTGGGGAATGTTTTCTCGGCATATACTGTGTTTGGCCCCTTAATACCAATTGAGCATTGTTTGTATTCGACAGCCGATCTGAGTACTGTTATCCCTTAATGTCCACAATTTAACCACTTTATATTGGCTACTTCCGGCATGATAATGCGAACATGACAATGAGTTCAGTGTACTTCATTTTCCTCCCCAGTCACCAGATCGGAATCCAGTAGAGCACCTTTGGGATGTGGTAGAACGAGAGAGTCGCAGCATGAACGTGCAGCTAACAATTATGTGATGCAATCATGTCAACATTGACCAGAATCTGAAAGGAACGTTTCCAACATCTTGGTGGAATCCATGCCATGTTGAATTGAGGCTGGGGTCCTACCCAGTATTACTATGGAACTCCTGATAAACTAGCCAATGAGGACGTATATAATAGGATACAAGCTTTTCAGGGATATAAAGTATGACATGACACGAGTGGGCGGAACTTTGAAGCTTTCATCAAAATTGATAAATTGCAGATAATGCGGTGGGCGTGTACGGACAAAACAGTTAAATAAACGTTTTTTTTGGTTGAGTCGTTACTACAGTTTAAGCAACTACAAGTTATGGATGCAATTTATCCAAAACTGCACTAAAAGTTTTTACATTTGAATACATTAGTTGAATTTGTTTTTAATTTTTTAAAAATTATTTTTATTATTATTATTATTATTTATTTATTTATTTTGTTTATTATTTTAAGTTCAATATTATTTTAAATATTAATAATAAATAGTACAATTTATTAATATTTATTAAAGATATTATTTATTAATATTGTCATTACTTCATATCATTGCTATAATTTATTATATATGAAAGTTGTTCCACTCTGTTTAATGAACCCTGAGCTGCATCCAGCTAATATTTCTATTATTCGCCACTGTAATGTAAATTACAACTGAGCCTACTATTTCTGCTTAAGGTGTAATATTTGTATATTAGTTGCGATATTTGTATATTAGGATTGTAATTGTGGTTTGTCTCTGATGTGTGTGTTGAATGTATCAAGAAGAATTCTTAATGCATGTAAGTATATATATGGTGAATAAAATGATTCTGATTCTGAAAAGTCTGAAAAATCATTTCTACATGTAGTGTCTTGCCTTAATGCATGATTAGTTCTCAAGTTATGAAGCTATCCTCAATTTGGAGCTGTATTTCCTTCACCAATAAAAGCTGTGTGTGATCAGATGTGTAGTAGACATAAGCACGTCTATGTGTGTATGGTTTCAGAGTGAAGCAGCACCTCCACCTCTCACTGTTCATCTTGAAGGAGAAGATGTGTACGCTCCTGTCTCCTACGCTTTTCACACAGAGTGTTGCTGTAAAAGCCAGGTCACGCCCCCACCCCCCACACACACACCACGCCTCCTCTCGGTCCTGGCGTGTGGTTTCCGTGGCGATGGCTTTGGCAGCTTCACCTCATTCAGCCCGAGAGCCTATCGAATGAGTGCAGCCTCCACCTTGCACCATCAACACAAACAATGATGGCTTCTTTTATGTTTTTACAGGCAGCTGGACTTCACTGATACGGCCTGAATGATAAGCTTTTATTCAGAGAGAGAAAGACGTGTGAAGACGGGTAAACATCGAGAGGGATGATGCAACGTCCTTTATAGAAAACTAAGAGGCTCTAAGACTCTAAGAATGCACCTGTTAATTGCATTCGCCATGGCAACTGTTTCTACTGGTGCAACTTCTGTATTAGGGACAGAGATGAAGGAGACTCAACAACCACCCCCACACACACATACACACACACACACACACACACACACATACACAAAGACTGAAAGCAATTAAACATGTCTGTACTTCTGCTCTGCACAAGTAGAACATGAATAACTGCAATGGCAACAATTTAGCAAAACTCAACAGGCTGAAAAACATCAGTTCCCTGGAAGTCTGAACTGCTGGTGGCATCATTATTTGACAGGAATGGCGAGATGAGGCGTAGGCAAGTGTTCTGAAAAGAAATGATGTGAATTTTTTTTTTTTTACCATGGACCTTATGTCTCATGAATTTTCATTCCTGACCATGCAGCATCCTATATACAGAGAAGGGAAATAAATATTCAGACTTTTTTTTTCCCAGTATATGCATCCACCTCAAATTTACACACATAAAGTCTTCTGACTTTTTTTGTACTTATAAATATAAACAAAACTGTATGCAATCATTAGCTTAAATAGTATGTAAACATACGTTTAAAAAATTAAACTGATAATGAAAAAAGTATTCACACACTATATTATAAATAGATACAGTAAATGTAAAGGTTACATAAAAACAAACCAAGTTCTAGGTTTAAATGCCGCAGAAAATATTCTTGTGTAAATTGCATCTAATGTCATTATAAAAGATGTTGCCATTTATTGGGAAGATTTTACACAACAAGTAGCAATCATGGTGAAGGTGGAGAAGTTTCCTTAAGTTCTTCAGAAACAACATTATTAAACAACAATCATATTGAAAAAGCTACAAAGCCATAGCAACGACCTTAACATCCCTGTCAATTGGTTCAATAATCTGCAAGTGGAAAGTTCATGGAATTATAAATAATCGACCCTGGACATGTGCGCCATGCAAGATTTCACAAGGCGCTCTCAGACTAATGATAAGGAAGGTAAGAGAGAAGCCAGGAGTCACTTGAATAGAGTTGCAGGACAACCTGAAAGCAGCAGGAACAACAGTTACTCAGAGAACAATAAGCAATGTACTGCACTGCAATCTTCTCCATTCCTACACCACACACAAAACTCCTCTGCTAAAAAAGAAGCACGGAGATGTGCGTCTAAAAGCGTTTCGACAAATCAGAAATGATTTGAAACAATATACTCTGGTCAGACGAAACTAAAATAGAAATTTTTGGCAATAATTTAGCTTGACATGTTTGGAGAAATAAGGGTTGTGCATATGATCCCAAGAACACTATCATACACATAGTGAAGCACGGGGGTGGGAGCATCATGATATGGGGCTGCTTCTCTGTAAACACTACGTCATCCAAGGAAACATTAATGGAGCTAAGCACCGGGACATATTAGAGGAGAATTTAATCTCATCATCCAAGAAACTGAATCTATGGAGAAGATGGATGTTTCGACAAGACAACGACCCCAAACATACAGCCACAATAACTCAAGAAGTTCTTGCATGGCCTTGCCAACCTCCTGACTGGAATCCAATTGAAAATTTATGAAGTATTTTGAAATGGAGCCCATCAGACAGATGATTTACCAAGAGGAATGGGCCAAAGTTGAACCACAATGCTGCAAAAAGCTAATTATTTCTTACCGTAGACATCTTGAAGATGTAATTGCCAACAACAGCTTTGCAACAAAGTACTAATATTGGTCATTTGTAGTGTCTGAATACTTTTTCTCTATAAATTTTGGTTTTTAAATATATCTTTGTTTAAAGACATTATGTGTGTAAATTTGAAGTGGATATATGCAATGGAATTATATTTAATAAAATGAAATCTACATCCCATCTAACATGTTTAAGTTAGAATGAGGTTTTCTGAACAGAAATTAATGTAAAAATTCAGCTTCAGTGACAAATATGGCTACGATTGCTACAGTGCTACGATGGCTTAGGACTATAATTGCTTTGATAGCTTTAGGACTGCAATTCCCAAGAACAGTTTTGCACTCCAGTCTCCATCAGTGAACAGTTGATAACTTCAACAAAATAGACTTCATAGGTGAACTATAATGAACTTTTGTGGTTATGCAATTTACTTTTTGACCATATAGTACACAGTTATAGAAGGGAATTATTTATAATGGCACTATCCAGAGTCACCCTGATGAGGATGGGTTCCCTTTTGAGTCTGGTTCCTCTCAATGTTTGTTCCTTATATCGTCTCATGGAATTTTTCCTTGCCACTGTTGTCTCTGGCTTGCTCATTAGTAATAAATTTATAACTTTAAAATGTATGTCCTGAATTTATATATTTCTGTAAAGCTGCTTTGTGACGATGTCCATTGTTAAAAGCGCTATACAAATAAAATTGAATTGAATTGAATTGAAATATAATTTGCATAATCAGTGTATTGAGAGTAAACAGGACCCTACAGCTACATATTGTGCTTTGCTCTTTTTCAACGGAGCTCAAAATCACCAGATTTACTGAACAGCTTGACAAAAGTGGCCTCTGTAGGGGGGGACTGTTAGTAACTGGAGTGTGTTCCAGGATTTGCAGCCTCACAATATGAGCCAAGGCCTAATGACAAAGCCCTGGCTTACAGTTAGTATATTATCCAACAGCAGTGTCTGACTGGAGGATGTAGCCTACCTGCTTTTCAGTCTAATATCCCACAGTCTTCACATCACTACATATTCGCACGCAAAGTCATCAACTTTTGCCACGATTCAATTAGTAATGTTAGAAAACAGAACAAATTGAGAAGCAGCATACTTTTCATTATTTCAGTGATGGCTATAATTCTAGTGTATTATCAGTGGCTTTTTCATTTACAGCTAGATATGATGTAGATACAAAGTGTAAGAATGTGAATCTGTTGCGGTAATTGCAAAGTCAGCTTTATAAATATTACCTTGAACCTAAAAATCCTTCATGGGAAATACCACTTACTCCAAGCCAGATATAGAAAATGTAAATTTTTAGTGTAATTTTACCATAACAGCATGTTCTTCCTTTTATACCACAGCAAACTGCCAACAATTACATCATTAATGATTAAAGAATGATACGTCATACTTTTTATCCGTTTATGGTTACGTTTAATGTTGGGGAACATCTGTGAAACAAGTTGTAACAGCTATAAACAGTTCGTCCCTCACCAGACAGAGACTCTGGACTCTGGACACTGGAGACTCCTTCCAAAAATGTTAAATAAACGTCTCCTAAACATTTTTCCTTATTAAATAACAACATATTTTCTTCATCTGTTTAATATTTGCTTAGATCATGTAGAGTATCTGACTTAAAAGTCTGTCTTAAAAGCCTGTGAATGAGTTGTTTCTATAGAAACGATACCGTATTAGGACAAGCGCATTAATATAAACCTGTGATTTGAAATCCAGCTGCACTACTGCCACAGCTGCTGTTAGAAAAAAAAAATGAATCTACACCTTCTGACCAATCAGATTCAAGAATCTAACAGCGCTATGGTAACAGCGCTATGGTAATATCATCATAGTTTTATAATCTAGTCTTATCTCATGATAGATTTCTACAAATTAGAATGAACGAGGTTGATTTTTGTTCACATTAAAATAAAAAAACTTGTAAGAAATTGGAAAAAAAACATGCCAAACTTGCTTCTAAATGTAACCTCAAGTTAGAATAATCTTACTGAGTTCATGGGAAACATCTGAAGTCATGTATATCCACCTGTATGTTAAGAGGCATCCCAACCTAGCATAACATTAAAACTGTTTTAACATTGTTTTCCTCAATAATAGGGTCCTGTCCTCTTCAGCTGCCTGTCCTTACAGTCAGGAGATAAAAGGATGCTTGAGCAACACACATTTCCCACAGTCCCCTTTCTCCGAAAGCATGAACACGGCCTGCAATCTGCCCCCCTAATTAAAGGCCATTTTAGGAAGTGTGAAGGAGAGGAAAGTGACGCTCTTTCCTCCTCAGACAGGGCTGGAATAAACCTGTCAGAGGCCTGGCCGGTGAAGAGGAGAGGGAGACAAAGGAGGAGCTGAATAATTCATGCAGGTTTTTGCATTGGAAAACGCTCTCCCTCTTCTTCTTTCTGACCTTGACATCTCTAATTCTGTCCTCCATCAGGCAAGCGATCCTATCGTTAACACGCCAGACACGATCTCCAGCAGCCTTCATGGAAGTGCCATTGTCAAAGCCCCTGCAGTTTCAATAGCAAAGACACAAGAAGTGCATAAAGCAATTAAGCAGCATTCACACCACATTTTCACCTTTTTTTCATTGGAGTTGAGCAAAATTCAGGGCGTATGGGTGGTCCGGGTGTGACGTGAGTTTGCAGGTAGCATTAACTACCTAGCTAATTTATTTTGTTTTTAAACTGTGACTGAGAAGCATGGATGGATAACACTTGAGTAGTTATACTTCATTAGTATAATACTTAAGTATTATTTTGCTGTATTTATACTTTACTTGAGTAGTTGCTTTAACCTAAAAATCTAATAGTTTTAATAAAGTAATAAAGTTACTTTTCACTTAAAAACATGACATGAACTTAATTTACATCAGTTAAAATTAGTAACTTTTTACTTTTTAATACTCCAAAAAGTAGCAACATTTTTACTTTTACCTGAGCACATTTTTGGTAATACTTCAGCTTTTACGTACAGATTTTTACATAGTATCTATTCTTTCACTTAAGTATAATTTTTTCAGTACTTTGTCCACCCCTGCTGACAAGTGGTTTTAAGAAAAATAGAAAAACAAACATCTGTTGCTGCAGAATGATGAAAATCGACCTCGTCTCAGAGTTAAGCCAATAGCTACATATGAGCATAGCTAATAGCTAGCTAGTTTAACTAGCTACATTGTACATTATTAAGTAGGTAGCGTCACAAGCTTTCAAATAAAGTAGCTTGTAAACAGTAGTGAAACCACGACACTGCAAACAGTTGAATTCTGGATTCTGATTGGTCAGAAGGTGTTGATTAATTTTCTGTAACAGCAGCTCTGACAATAGTGCATATTATATTAATAGTGCATGTTTACATTAATGTGCTTGTTCTAATATGTTATCGTTTCTATAGTAACAGCTCATTCACGGTGCTGCAGACGCTCCACAAAAACAAATTTTTAAGAATTTGTGTGAAATCTTTGATGTGGTGAAGTTTTCTGTGAGGAGAAGTTTCTCTAACATGCAAACATACCGCAAAAAAAATTTCATTTTTAGAAAAAAAGTGGTGACGAGTCATTTGGGAGCCAAAAAAGTCGCTCTTTTGAGCTGAACCAAATGACTCAGTGAAATACTCAAGCTTTACTTTAGGTCTTTAAAAAACCACAGGAGTAAACAGGCTCTTAGGCTCTACACTGTGTACTTTAAATGAAAGTCAAAAGTGCATAACATTAGACTTTATCATCTTGATTGCTTTATGACTACAAGAAGAAACTTATCCTACAAAATGTAAGAAATGGAGATGGGCAAAGTTGAGATTGAGTGTGAGAAAGTACGCAGGTCGGTGTTTTTGCATGTGCTTATTTTGTTAAAATAGTCTTTTTCAATGCATATTTACTAAATAACAGCTACATGGGAGGATAATAGACTAATTGAGCTTGAATTGTCATTGCTCTTAGCTATAAATAATACACATGAACTTTAATTTGGGTTGGAGTGTTTCCTAATGTTAACTTTCTCCTGATCTCAATGTTAGAACATCAGCAATATGTTGAATGGTGCTTAGATAATGTTAGATTGAACATAAATTCAATTGACAAAGCTAGATTTGCTTGTACTGGCAATTTGGTCACCTGACTACACTCTTAAAAGAAATTTAGAAATAAAAACTCCAACTAAATCTGACCTCACCAGAAAGTTTTTCATACTACTTTATATCAAACACCTTTGTTGTTATGATACCAAAACTTCCCCAAGAGCTGCTTTACAAAAAAGAAATAATAATAATAATGACTCGCCAGTTCTCACTTTTCAGAAGAGGTGGTGTTGTGGAGCACCCTCAGTGTGGTAGTGAGCTGATTGGATTTAGCTAAATAAAGCCATTTTTGCAGGGTGTCAGCATTACTCGCTGAGCCACATTGTGCATTGTGCTGGGAAAAACAGAGCAGCAGATCTCCATGTGCATCAGCAAACAGTTAACAATAGGGAGGCAGCGAGTGACTCATGCCTGTCACCATGAGCTATCAGCAGGAAAAACCCGTCTCGCCTGCTCCACCACACACACACACACACTCACATATACACCATGCATACCACACACACGCACACACACACACACACACACACCTACCTACACAAACACACTCCAGGAAAGAATATATAATTCACATGCCTCTTAAAGCAGCTACGTTTCATAGAATGTATATTAATATTGATAATGTATAGATGCAGGTTTATGTTATATAACTGTACTGAGCTAGAAAGCTCTGGAGTGTCACTTAAGTCCAAAGGTTGCTTATAGGATAGGAACTGACATCCATTTTCAGGGAGAAAAAGGGGGAGAAATAAAAAAAAATAATAATTAAACCCATATTTCTTGGAGCTTTTATGTTCTTAAATATACTTTTCATATTTTGTAGTAATTCTCATATGCATAGTTGCATCTCATAGGTTCATATGTAGTTAGTAAGATTTTGATCTTTGTTATGAAAAGCACTCTAAGATTTTTGTCTCAAAATAAAAAAGTGCTTTACAAATAAAGACAGCTATGATTATTACTGAAGTTATTAATGACCAATGGGCCTTTGCGACTTGATTGCATTACACCCAGTGCTATTATAGTTTTCGAATCATGGTTACGGCTCGTTCGGCTGAGAACTGAGAAGCCTACACGGTTTAGCTCAGGTAGCATTTGGACTTTCCTCCAGAAGACTTGAATTACTAGGATTTTGTAACTGATCTGGTTATTTTTGGGTAGGTTTCTGCTTAGCAGGGGATAAGAGTATGACTGTGTGAGTGTGTGTGAGTGTCTGGCATTTCACAGTGGATTTTTAGCATAAGCAGAAGTTTTGAGAAATACTACACCAGTTCCCATAACGACTTCATGATTATAGTGAGTATTTGGGCAAATTGTCATTTATGTTATTATAAACTTAATCACTAGTTTGAATGTGTTTATTATAAAAGAATTCTAATAATAATTTTGTGAAAGAAGTGTGCAAATCTGTAAAGAGGCAGGTATGTATAAACCTGACTGAAGTTGAAACACACACACACACACACACACACACACAATATTCAACTCTACTTCACCTCAGTTGTTCCACACACAGCAGACATTACAGTAATTATTAAACACTTCTTAACTTGTGTTCAACATTGACCTCTGGTGGTGGAAAGGAGCAAAAGCAAAATGAATAAGTTAATATTTGCTGTATTTCCATGCACTGAGCTGTGCATCTGACCCAGGAAACGTCCTGCATCAAACTGCAGAGTAAAGAGTCTAGAAATAATTGTTGAAATAGTGAGATCAGATTTAATTGAGATCAAATTTCACTGAAAATTTTAAAAGTCATTTACTGATGTCTTTTGCTTTGTAACATAAACAGTTAGGTCTGAAATTATAGTGAGTTATATCATGGAGATATAATTTCATATTCTTCTAAACATTTTCTAGATACTGCTGAAAGAAAATCTCATTTTACTCGCAACAGTAAAACATTCAGCGTTGTCGACTCGAATCACATGACTTTGACTCACTTGGACTCGAGTCACAAATTTGCTGACTTTCCACTCGACTTAACATAATCAAAGAAGGACAATCTTTGACTTTGACATCAATGGACTTCACCTTTGATTTGGAAAGACGTGACCTCTGGGAGTCTTATTTCAGTCTCCCATATAGCAAGAATGAAATATAAAGAAATGTATCACTTTGTATAGTGTAGATGTTATTCAGTACGCTAGTTCATTGTAATTCTACCAGAATTAAGCAAAACAAATAAAAACACAAATGAACACAATGAATTAAAAAAAAAACACATTTGAATAAAAAATTCTGTATAAATTTAGTCAGACTTGATCACAGTGCACGTTGCACCGACATTCTTCACTACTCTCCAGGAACTGGACTCGACTTGGACTTGAGTCACAAATTTGCTGACTTTCCACTCAACTTGACATAATCAAAGAAGACTCGACTTTGACATCAGTGACTCGTGACTTCACTTGGACTTCACCTTTGACTTGGAAAGACGTGATACATTTCCAAAACCAAAGATTAATAATGATACATTTAATAGTGTGCAGTGAATCGACTACACTTGCAAATCCCGAGGCAAAGCCTAATTGAACTGAGATAGATGGGTACACTTAGGCTACGTTCACACACCAGGCAAAAGTGGCCCATGTCTGATTTACTGACCAAATCCAATGTTTAGGCTTTTAGGCTGTTCACACAGTGTTTTCAATGTGGCCTATATCTGACATTAGTCTAAACAGATCACACTCCTAAACAGACCTGCATGTGCAAACAGTGTGTCACATGATGCGTTGAAGCTTGCACGTTATTCACCCACAGCCACTTCTTCGTTTTTTTGCATCCTTGGTTTCTTTAACTTTCCTTTGGCACTGCAGCCAGGTCCTCTAAGGCTGCGTTCGGCCATTTTTTTTTTGAGATCTCTTCAAACATGGAGCGGTTGCAATATGTGTCTTCTACTTTTGCTTGTAAAGCAACATCACCCTGTGTAAAGAAATGTATAACATTGTATAGAGTAGATGTTATTCAGTATGCTATAGGTCATTGTAATTCTAACAGCAAAAACAAATAAAAACACAAGTGTTTAGACAGTAAGGCTATAACACCTGGTGAAGTCTGAACAGCACCAACATAGGTTGTATAATGCGGACACACCCTAGCTTGCTGGATTTGAATAAAAAATTAAAATTATACATAAACCTAGTCAGACTTGATCACAGGGCATTTTGCAACGACATTCTTCCGAGGGTCTTAGC